>LR756409.1:577459-594603 GCA_902729485.2 Mus minutoides | reverse complement strand
TGTCCTGGAACTCACTCTGTAGACCAGACTGGCCTTGAACTCAGAAATCCGCCTGCCTCTGCCTCCCTAGTGCTGGGATTAAAGGCGTTCGCCACCACACCCAGCTATCAGCTGTCACATCTTTTTTTTTTTTAAAGATTTATTTTATTTATTATATGTAAGTACACTGTAGCTGTCTTCAGACACTCCAGAAGAGGGCGCCAGATCTCGTTACGGATGGTTGTGAGCCACCATGTGGATGCTGGGATTTGAACTTATCACCTTCGGAAGAGCAGTCGGGTGCTCTTACCCGCTGAGCCATCTCACCAGCCCCAGCTGTCACATCTTAAGGGACACATCTCATCTCAAGGGTCTCACCCTCAGGACTTCACCTAAGCCTAACCACCACCCAAAGGCCTCACCTCACATACCATCAAAGTGAGAGTTAAAAAATTAAGCACAGGTCAGGAATTGTGGCACGTGCCTTTAATCCAAGCACTTGGGTGTCAGTGGCAGGCAGGTCTCTGTGAGTTCAAAATCAGCCTCTTCTATAATGTGAGTTCCAGGACAGACAGAACTACATATTGAGGCTCTGTCTCAGACAATAGATGGATAGACACACTGATAACCATAGATAATTTGGAGGGAGAATCCAGTCCATAACAGAACGTGCATAATGAGGCTTCTGAGCCTGTCTCAGGCATGTATGTGCAGGTTATGACTTCCCAGCATGCAACATGGAGAGGGAAATAAATGAAGGCTTCTAAAAACCTGTGGATTTATGTGAGCATGGTGGGAGGAGGCCACTGGGAAGGCCTGGGGTACCTGAGAGGTAAGGATGCTGGAGAGTGTGTATTCCTTGCTGGTCAAAAAAGCTGTTCTTGGGCTGGAGAGATGGCTCAGCAGTTAAGAGCACCGACTGTTCTTCCAGAGGTCCTGAGTTCAATTCTCAGCAACCACATGGAGGCTCATAACCCTCTGTAATGGGATCTGACACCCTCTTCTGGTGTGTGTCTGAAGACAGCTACAGTGTACTTATATACGTAAAAATAAATAATATTTTTTTAAAAGCTGCTCTTTATGGATGTCTTAAAGAGGAAGTGCTTGTAAAAGAGCCTGAGAGGCAGTCTCTCACAGAAAGACGGAGACTTAGATAAGTGCAGGCTTGGTAAGATAGACACACTGATAGGCAGATCATGTTTGCAGCTGCCTAGGGGGCCCAAGAAACTACTGATAGTGAAACTTGAAGACAACTGTAGTCATTGAGGGAGAGGTCCTAGACAGTGGCTATAGAGATAAGCCCCTGGGAACTGCAGCTGGTCTGTGTCTACCTCTTCCGTTCCCTAGGGGCTGGCACCAATGCCCACTGAGAAGCCACCTAACCATTTCCTTCCCCTGTGGCTTGTCAGTCAGTGCAGGGTACCAGACGTTGTGTGTGTGTGTGTGTGTGTGTGTGTGTGTGTGTGTGTGTGTTTCTGTCATCTTTATCGTCCTCCTTCCCAGAGACTGGTGTGACTGACCCCCTTCCTATTTTAATCTGGCCATGCAAGGGAAGTTGGACTACGGGGTGGTTTTTCTCTAACCTTGAGGTCCCTGAGATCTCAACAGAAGTTTGTAGCTCTAATGAGAAAGGATAGGTGGGAGACTGCGGGAAAGAGGACGTTGAGTTCAGGAAAGCGGGGAGGACTGCTACAGGAAGTGGGTGCTGATGAAGAAGAAAGTACTATAGGTTTTCCACAGTAGCTGTGGAGTGAGTAAACTGTGAGAATAAATCAGGGCTCAGGGAGGCTGGCTGAGAACAGACCGGGATGTACAGGCGATTGCAGGCGGCGGGGTTTGCAGGGTGGTGTTGGTAGTCAGGTTGAGGAGCCGTGGTGGCTGGGGTTCAGTGAGCCTCCTCTTGGGGTACAGAACTTCACTGCCTCGGGGGAGGCAGAGGCGAGGCGCTGCGCGCGGCGAGAGGAGCTACTGGCCCGTGGGTGCCCAGCGCAGGAGCTAGAGGAGCCGAGAGGCCGCCAGGAGGTGCTGCAGGACAGGCCGCTCAGCCAGGGAGACCGCGGCGAGGGGGCCACCCAGCTGGCCCCGCAGCGGATCCGCGTTACGCTGCGACCAGGTGAGTCTCGGGCGGCGCGGGGTGCAAGTCTGGGCTGGCCTCGAATGCACTGGGCTTCAGAGTCCAGCCTCCCTTTCTCTATCAGGGGAACCCCAGAAATTCCGGGTCCGCTTCCTCCGAGCTGCGGGGTACCCCGTGGACCTGTATTACCTTATGGACCTGAGCTACTCAATGAAGGATGACTTGGAACGCGTGCGCCAGCTCGGGCATGCCCTGCTGGTCAGGCTGCAGGAGGTCACCCATTCTGTGCGCATAGGTAAGCATGCGCTACCTAGACCCTGCCAGCCCTTGTCATTGCCTTTAGCTTCCACCACCGCTTTAGACTCTCCCAGTATTTAACAGACTCCATCAGGCCATTGGATTTGACATCTCTCCCAAGAGACACTCATCTAGGTCTAAGCTCGAGGGGCTTTAGGATTGACCATTGGAGGATCCCTTGCTCTATATGAGGACCAGGTGGGGTTCAGAATTAAGAGACTGTTCAGTGGGCTGGTGAGATGGCTCAGCGGGTAAGAGCACCCGACTGCTCTTCCGAAGGTGATGAGTTCAAATCCCAGCAACCACATGGTGGCTTACAACCACCCTTAATGAGATCTGACGCCCTCCTCTGGTGCGTCTGAAGTCAGCTATAGTGTACTTATGAATAATAATAAATGAATCCTTGGACTGGAGAGAGCAGGGACTGAGCAAGTGGGAGCGAGCGGGGGGGGGGGCGGCAATTAAAAAAAAAAAAAAGAGACTGTTCAGACAGACAGTTTCCTACCTGGTCACTGCCTTTATGCTACCATCTCAACCCAGTGTTTCTGGATAATCTAGATGCAGTGTTCCTGTTCCACATTCTGTAATGATCCCCCACCACCCCCATGGCTCAAATGCACCCCCCCTCTAGGTGCACACCTTTAATCACAGGAGGCAGAGGCAGGCAGAGCTCTGAGTTTGAGGATGGCCTTGTTTACAGAACCAGTTCCAGGACATCCAGAGCTACACAGAGAAACCCTGAGTCAAAACAAACAAGTCCCCTCCAAAGCACCCGCTCGGTGCCGCCAGCTACATCCTTGACCCCTCCAGGAAGCCTGGCTGCTGCTGTTGGGTCCTCCTCTTCATTTCCTCCACCCTCACCTTCTTGAGACACATTTTTGCCCTTGCCGGGTGCCAGGTCCCTGTCATCTAGGTGTACCCTCCCATCTGAGTATTTAGCAGGGACTCTTACATCCTGTCGACACTTTGTGATCTTTGGCACAGCTCCCATTGCTTTCTGCTTTCAGGTTTTGGCTCCTTCGTGGACAAAACGGTGTTGCCCTTTGTAAGCACCGTGCCCTCCAAGCTTCGCCACCCGTGCCCCAGCCGACTGGAGCGTTGTCAGCCGCCCTTCAGCTTTCACCACGTGTTGTCCCTCACTGGGGACGCTCAAGCCTTTGAGAGAGAGGTGGGACGCCAGAATGTCTCTGGCAACCTGGACTCACCCGAAGGCGGCTTTGATGCCATTTTGCAGGCCGCCCTCTGCCAGGTGAGATAGGGTTAGGATCTGAGCCCAGGAGCTGTCTGGGGCCAGGACTACCTGATATGTGGCACATCCATATCATCTCACTGAAGTGTGCATGCTTACGATGGAGTAAACTATCCTGAAAAAGAGGCACTTTTCCTAGTTCATAAGAGGGCCCTCCTGGGGCTGATGAGATAGCTCAGAGGGTAAGAGCACTGACTGCTTTTCCAAAGGTCCTGAGTTCAAATCCCAGCAACCACATGGTGGCTCACAACCGCCCGTAATGAGATCTGATGCCCTCGTGTGGTGTGTCTGAAGTCAGCTACAGTCTACAAAGTGAGTTCCAGGACAGCCAGGGCTATACAGAGAAACCCTGTCTCAAAAAAAACAAAAAACAAAACTTATGTATAATAATACATAAATCTGAGCCGGGCGTGGTGGCGCACACCTTTAATCCCAGCACTCGGGAGGCAGAGGCAGGCGGATTTCTGAGTTCGAGGCCAGCCTGGTCTACAGAGTGAGTTCCAGGACAGCCAGGGCTACACGGAGAAAGCCTGTCTCAAAAAAACAAAACAAAACAAAACAAAACAAAACATACATAAATCTTTAAAAAAAAAAAAAAAGAGGGCCTCCACTAACAACAGGCTTGTTTGGAGGAGGGTGTTCAGAGACCTTGGTGCAGAGAATTAGAAATGGGAAGGGAGGGCTGGAGAAACCGCTCAGCGGTTAAGAACACTGACTGCTCCTGAGTTCAATTCCCAGAAACCACATGGTGGCTCACAACCATCTGTAATGGGATCTGAAGCCCTCTTCTGGTGTGCCTGAAGACAACTACAATGTACTTATATATAATAAATAAATCTTTTTTTTAAAGAAAGAAATGAGAAGGGTGGGGCCAGACAAAATGACTCAGAACAAGCCTGCCAATTTCGTTCACTGGGATATCTCAAATGCTATGGCAGGGCATACAGGTTGCCCCCTTCCCCTTTCACTGGGATATCTCAAATACTATGGCAGGGCATACAGGTTGCCCCTTTCCCCCTCAGGAGAAGATTGGCTGGAGAAATGTGTCCCGTCTTCTGGTATTCACTTCAGACGATACATTCCACACAGCTGGGGATGGGAAACTGGGAGGCATTTTCATGCCCAGCGACGGGCAGTGCCATCTGGACAGCAATGGTGTCTACACTAACAGCGCAGAGTTTGTGAGTCCTCCCTCCCCCATCTGAGCCTCTCTTTGGTTTATAGTTTTCATTGGATAGCATCCTGTGACACTGCCATCATTCTGGCCTCCTCCTGCTGGTGGGATTTTGGGTCCTGGCTTGCTTTATTCAGTCTGAGGGTACTTGGCACACCGAAGGGAGACCAGCAATAGTCACCTGTTCCCTCCCTGCCTCAGGACTATCCCTCTGTGGGTCAAGTAGCCCAGGCCCTCACTGCAGCGAATATCCAACCTATCTTTGCTGTCACTGGTGCAACACTGCCTGTGTATCAGGTGAGCGTTCTCTGAGTAAAGACCTCCTGATCCATCCCGTCATTTCTTAGCCCCTGACTCCAACCTAGTCTGTTCTTCCCACACAACTCCTTCAGACCCCCAGGAACCCATTCTCCTAAAGCTTTATTCATTATATCTCTCCCCTGTTTGTAACACAGGAGCTGAGACAGCTGATTCCCAAGTCTGCTGTTGGGGAGCTCAGCGAGGACTCCAGCAATGTGGTGCAGCTCATCATGGATGCTTATGATGTGAGCAGAGAGTGTGGGGCCAGGGGAGCAGGGGTGAGGGACATGGGTCCTCAGCTGGCAGGGCATAACTATAACTAAGAGGGCATGAGAACTACCATTTCACAGCTCCTATCTACATTTTGCACGTGGCTGCCCTTAGATGTTCATATATTCACATTCATAAATATAATTATATGTAATTCTTTTGGCCATATTAATGATTGAACCTAAGGCTTTATTATGCTAGGCAAGCACTCTGCCACCTAGCTATATCCCTCACTCTATCTCTCTTTTTATTAATCTAAAAAATATTTAAGGTACTCTGGAGAGAGGGCTCAGTGGTTAAAAGCACTGGCTGTTCTTCCAGAGGACCTGGGTTCAATTCCCAGCTCACACATGGCAGCTCACACCTGTCTGTAACTAGTTTCAGGGGACTTAACATGCTCACACACATCCATGCAAGTAAAACACCAATGAACATAATTTTTTTTTTTTTTTGAGACAGGGTTTCTCTGTGTAGCTCTGGCTGTCCTGGAACTCACTTTGTAGACCAGGCTGGCCTCGAACTCAGAAATCTGCCTGCCCCTGCCTCCGGAGTGCTGGGATTAAAGGCATGCGCCACCACGCCCGGCCACAATATTTTTTAAAACTGTTAAAGACATACATGCAGGCAAAACATCTATATACATAAAATAATTTAAATTATAAATATTTTATATATATATATATATATATATATATATATATATATATATATATATATAATGTGTTTAGATCAAATCTAACTCCCCATTCTCTCCTCTACAGTTTGGCAATATATACCTACCATTTTCCCTCTCAACTTCACGAGGTCCTTTTCTTTTCTTTTCTTTTCTTTTCTTTTCTTTTCTTTTCTTTTCTTTTCTTTTTAAAGATATATTTATTTATTATATGTAAGTACTCTGTAGCTGTCTTCAGACACACCAGAAGAGGGCATCACATCTCATTACAGATGGTTGTGAGGCACCATGTGGTTGTTGGGATTTGAACTAAGGATCTTCAGAATAGTAGTCAGTGCTCTTAACCTCTGAGCCATCCCTCCAGCCCCCTTCTTTTCTTTTTTTGAGAATCCTTGACTCCATTTAGAGCTGCATGTATGTACACATATGGATACAGACCTTCATTAATTTTTAAATTTAATTTTGTTGTTTGTTTTTAGAGTCTTGCTCTGTAGCCCTGGTTGGCCTGGAATTCACTATGTAGATCAGGCTAGCCTTGAACTTGTGGCAATCTACCTGCCTCTGCCTTCTAAACTCTGGGATTACAGGTGTATACCAGCAGGCCCAGTGTAGACAGTGCTGGGGATTAGATCTCTTGAAAGGGTCTCTTGTTTGCAAGCATTTTAGAATGAGCTACACCGTCAGCACTTTGCTTTTTTTTTTTTTTTCCCCTTGTTCCGGTCAACCCCGCTCACTCCGCTCGACCCTGCTTGCTCCTGCCAGCTCCGCTCGCTCTGGCCAGCCCCACTGGTTCCCAGCCGCCCCGCCCCCATATGGCCCCCGCTTGTTCCAGCCAGCCCCCCCCTGGGCCCCCCACACACACTCTGCTCACTCCAGTCGGCCCTGCTCGCTCTGATTGGCTCCGCTCCTTCTGGCCATCCGCATTCGGCCCCGCTACCTCCAGCCATCCCCATTCGGCTCCACTCGCTCCGGACAGCCTTGCTTGCTCCCTCCATTGGTTTCTCTGGTCCAAGGATTCATAGATTCATTTCTTATTATTCTTCATAAGTACGCTGTAGCTGACTTCAGACGCACCACGCACCAGAGGAGGGCATCAGATCTTGTTACGGGTGGTTGTAAGCCACCATGTGGTTGCTGGGATTTGAACTCATCACTTTCGGAAGAGCAGTCGGGTGCTCTAACCGGCTGAGCCATCTCACCAGCCCAGCACTTTGCTTTTTTAAAGCACTCGGGAGGCAGAGGCAGGCAGATTTCTGAGTTCAAGGCCAGCCTGGTCTACAAAGTGAGTTCCAGGACAGCCAGGGCCATACAGAGAAACCCTGTCTTGAAAAACCAAAAAAAAAAAAAAAAAAAGATTTATTTATGAGTACACTGTAGCTGTCTTCAGACACACCAGAAGAGGGTATCAGATCACACACCCCAGGGTGGTTCTTCTTTCAGAAATGAATTCTAAGTGGGCAAGGTGAAAAAAGAGCCAGACCAGGTGTAACTATGAGGGTAGTAAGCGAGGTGCGTTGGGGGGCTTGCCTTCACAGGATGATTACATCCTCCCTATCTTTCCACAGAGCCTATCATCCACTGTGACTCTTGAGCACTCTTCGCTCCCACCAGGAGTCAGCATCTCCTTTGAATCTCACTGTAAGGGTCCCGAGAAGAGGGAGGATGAGGCTGGGGACCGGGGACAGTGCAATGATGTCCGAGTCAACCAGACGGTAAGCCAGCCAGTCAGCCAGCCAGGGTAGATACGCTTTCCCTCTTACCATGGGAAATGTGGGTGTGGAAGTGGGAAACAAGCAGGAGAAACCATGGGAGCAGCCATGGGGAAGGGGCACATTTTTACTTATTCTTAGTTTACTCAGGGCCGGAGTTTGCGTGGTTAGTGGATTGTGTGTATGTGTGTGTGTGTGTGTGTGTGTGTGTGTGTGTACACATGATGGTGTGTACGTAAATCAGGGTGTGTGTATGTGTGTGCATGAGTGTGTGTGTGAATGAGGGTGTGTACAGCTTTGTCTGGCCCTCCTGTCTTCAGGGTGTGTGTGTGTGTGTGTGTGTGTGTGTGTGTGTGTGTGTGTATAGTGTGTGTGAATGAGGGTGCATACAGCTTTGTCTGGCCCTTCTGTCTTCAGGTGGATTTCTGGGTCACTCTTCAAGCCACTCACTGCCTCCCAGAAGCCCACGTCCTACGGCTCTGGGCCCTTGGTTTCTCAGAGGAGTTAACTGTGGATCTGCACACAGTGTGTGATTGTAACTGTGGTGATGCCCAGCCTCATGCTCCCTACTGCAGTAATGGACAGGGGGACCTTCAGTGCGGGATATGCAGGTGAGGGGGTTATGGACTCTCTGCTTTCTGCCCTCCTGGACTCACCTAGATATCTCAGGAATCTACTTGAATGTCATGCCCCAAAGCTTTCCATATATGCTAAGGCCTTCGTATTGACCTGAATCCCCCTCCCCATCCTGACCCTTGACCTGAATCCTCCTCCCCATCCTGACCCTTGATCTGAATCCCCCTCCCCATCCTGACCCTTGACCTGAATCCCCCTCCCCATCCTGACCCTTGACCTGAATCCTCCTCCCCATCCTGACCCTAGGTATGCTTCTATCTTTGTTTGTTTCAGCTGCTCTGTCTCCTTGTCCCTTGAGAACATGACCTTAGTGCAATGGTTCTCAACCTTCCTAACACTGCAACCCTTTAATACAGTTCATGCTTTGGTGACCCCCAAACCATAAAATTATTTTTATTGCTATTTTATAACAGTAATTTTGCTAGTTATGAATTGTAAATATCCCTGTTTTCCCATGGTCTTAGGGAACCTCTGTGAAAGGGCTACTTGACTCTCAAAGGGTCACAACCCACAGGTCGAAATCTGCTGGCCTAGGATATCCCGAGAGACAGGTCAGAGATGATCAAACTCTGACCTATCTCTCTGCTTTCCCCTCCCAGTTGTGCCCCTGGCCGCCTTGGTCAGCTGTGTGAATGCTCTGAGGCTGACCTGTCCTCCCCAGATTTGGAATCTGGTTGCCGGGCCCCAAACGGGACAGGGCCCCTATGCAGCGGGAAGGGTCGATGCCAATGTGGACGCTGCAGCTGCAGTGGGCAGAGCTCTGGGCGTTTGTGCGAGTGTGATGATGCCAGCTGTGAGCGACATGAGGGCATCCTCTGTGGAGGTACCTAGAGCCTTTGGGAGGAGGGAGAAGGAAGGAGAGCAGGGAGGGGAAGAGGGGGGAAGGAGGGAAGAAGGGAGAAAGAAGGTGAGAAAAGAGGGGGGAGCTAGAGGGAGGGGGAGGAGTAAGGACGGGGAGGTTTTCTAGGGCACTTACAACTCCGAGAGCAAATTTCAAAGACTATAGTATCGAGCCAAAGGATGTGCCTGGCACGGCTGACACAGACTGTGGAGGCATGCTGTGCCAACTGTGTGTGAGAATGGTGGTCACCCTCTGCACGGTTCTTCCCTAGGCTTTGGCCACTGCCAGTGTGGAGTGTGTCACTGTCACGCCAACCGCACCGGCAGAGCATGTGAGTGCAGCGAGAATGTGGACAGCTGTGTCAGTCCCGAAGGAGGGCTCTGCAGTGGGCACGGATACTGCAAATGCAACCGTTGCCAGTGCCTGGATGGCTACTACGGGGCTCTGTGTGACCAGTGCCTAGGCTGCAAGTCACCATGTGAGCAATACAGGTGATGCTTTTCATTCTTCATCTCAGGAGCTGGGGCAGGGAGGCTTGCTGGAATTCCTGTCTGTTCTCCTTGAGGGTGTGTGGTGAGGGCTGGTGGGTAACAGCTACCCAGATGTGAATCAACTGACTGGCATTCACCGGACAGGGACTGCGCAGAGTGTGGGGCATTTGGTACCGGTCCCCTGGCAGCCAACTGCAGTGTGGACTGTGCTGACGTGAATGTGACCTTGGCCTTGGCCCCTAACTTGGATGATGGCTGGTGCAAAGAGAGGACGATGGACAACCAGCTGTTCTTCTTCCTGGTGGAGCATGCAGCCAGAGGGGTCGTACTGAGAGTGAGACCCCAAGAGAGTAAGTGGGCAGAGACGACATGTATATGATAAGTGGAGCTTACCGGGCAGGACCTCGGAACTGGGGATGTGAAAAAGATAAAGGTTTGAAACAGTCCCCAACCTAGTCCTAGGGCAAAGGCAGAGGAGATGAGACGAAGGCCCTAGGAGGGAGGACAGCCTTGGGCTCTGCTGGGTCCTGCTCTCAATGACAGGGCAGGGGAGGCTGGACATCCTTTGGGTAGCTGTGGGTCAGCCCTTAACACCTTGGTCCCACCAGAGGGAGTGGATCACACCCGAGCCATCATACTGGGCTGCACAGGGGGCATCGTGGCAGTGGGACTAGGGCTGGTTCTGGCTTACCGGCTCTCCGTGGAAATCTACGACCGCCGGGAGTATAGGCGCTTTGAGAAGGAGCAGCAGCAACTCAACTGGAAGCAGGTGAGGCCAGGGACTGCTGCCACAGGTTGGGCTCCTGGTGGGGTCTCTAACTTTCTGTATCCCTAACACATAACCAGCTCTAAAGCTTCCCTGTGTAAGTCCCTCCCTCAGTACAACCAGGCACTGGCGATCTGGCCTCGTGGGGCAGTAGTGGGGAGAGCCTGAGAGTTTTCCTTACCATGTGAAATGTTTTCCCACAGGACAACAATCCTCTCTACAAAAGTGCGGTCACAACCACCGTCAACCCCCGCTTCCAAGGGACAAACGGTCGGTCGCCGTCCCTCTCTCTGACCAGGGAAGCAGACTGACTTAGGATTCTTGTCTTGGAGGACAGTGGGGATAAAAGGGCAGGGCAGTGTCTGTCAGGCAAAGCTGCTGCCACTGCTGAGATTTTACAGAGTGACCTTCAGAGGGCAGCAGCCATTCCCACCACACGAAGGGCTGGTCCTTCCACAATAAAGCTTTGCCCCAGACTTCGAGCCTCTACTTTACTTTACTCTGGAACAAAACCAGAAACGAACAAACAACAAACCAGACTATGTAGACTCAGTCTCTCACCTGAGCCGGTGGAGCCTTGGAAGCTAGAGGCACCACCTTCGAAGGGACCCTGCCTAGCAGAGTCAGACCTGACTCTGTCAGACTCTTGATAGGGCCCCTCCCTTTTTTAAAAGCAGAAATGACATGTTTTTGCCTCTACCTGATGCTTCTCTCTGGAGAAAAGACATCTTAACAGGGCCACTGGCTCTGTTGCAAGTTGCAGGGTACTGAGGGAGGAGGAAAAGCATGCCACTGAAACCAATCTGGCCTTTGGAGCAAAAGCTTCCCCAACAAATCAAGTCTCCTCAAAGAGGACATGGAATGTAGAAAAGCGCCGTCCTTTTTATTTAAATATCCTAAATATGTCACGAAGGAACATACACTGCACTTTAATGGTAAAAAGATACAAGTTTATAACATCTTATAAAAACTACATTAAAAGTAATCTTGTCCATTTGATAGTCCCCTCCCCCATAGCAAAATAAGTATATTTAAAAAAAAAATGGAGCACGGTAGGAGGGGAATTGAAGATAAAAGCCCAGGGCCACAGCAGGGGCAGAAGGAACCTGGGGAGAGGGCTCAAAGTGTGGTCACCCCACTCCTCTAACCCTCTATGTCAAGCCATGAAGTACAATCAGTAGCTAAATGACAAGAGGCTGTCGGGGATGGATGGAAAGGGCAGGCACCAGCAAGGGCAGGAAGGGACGGCCTGGTGCAGGAGTCCACCAGAGGACCGGTTTTACTCTCCCCACCAACCCCATATCCACATTCTGATGTCTGAGCACCCACCTTCTCATTTCCCCTTCTACACACACCTGAGACATCTGTCCAGTGCTAATAACCCACCCCAGCAGAGGGGGCCATCAGGCCCAGGAACCTTTGCAGCTCTCTGTGCATTTCCCCGGGGTAGAGATGTGGCTCCTGCCCGGGCCCTCAGAGCCTGTCTGTCCTTGCCCACTGCCAGCTTCTGAGCCTCTCACACCTGGCCTTGGTAGTGTGGTTCTGGTTGGGCTGTCAGTTCTCTCTCATTTCTCTCAGCTCCCACCTAGGCAAGAAGCCACTGTCTGCAGGGCCTGCTCTGACCCAGGACACACATTCATACTCTGCCAACCTTCAGCACAAACAGATCATCTTCGAGTGGCAGGGAGGGATCACACTTTCAAAAGCATTTCTGGGAGGATATCTTTCTCAATGTATCCTCTTTCCCAGAGTTGAGTGACAGAAAAATCCCAGCCCAGCAGAGCCCTCTAACAGCAAAGGGTCTGTGCAACATAAACATGGATGCCCAGGGGCCACATGGCAGATGAAGGTCGCGTTAGAGGGACAGCAGGAAACCAGAACACATGGCAGTGTGTCCTCCTCAGACCTCTTCTCAGGTGCTATCAGAGGAAAGCTGAAGGCTGAGATAGTCTCCCTTCTCCCCTTAAGTTGTGATGGACCACCTCCCAATACACTGGAAGAGGCCTTAAGGTAGGTTGCTGCCTGGCTCTCATTTGAAAGTCAAAACTTCTTCCTGGAGGCTGCCAGCTCAGATTCCTACCCACAGCTGCGGTTGTGTGCTCAGGTGTAACCCAATGATTACACCTGAAATGGGCCTCAGGGGTCCTGTAGTGCTCAATGAAACCCCAAGGTCTCCCTTAAGAATCCTTTCTTTAGCAGGAAGTAATCTCACTTTAGAAAATACGTGTTCAGCCGGGCGTGGTGGCGCACGCCTTTAATCCCAGCACTCGGGAGGCAGAGACAGGCGGATTTCTGAGTTCGAGGCCAGCCTGGTCTACAAAGTGAGTTCCAGGACAGCTGGGGCTATCCAGAGAAACCCTGTCTCAAAAAAAAAAAAAAAAAAAAAAAAAAAAAAAAAAAAAAAAAAAAAAAAAAAAAAAAAAAAAAAAAAAAAAAAAAAAAAAGAAAATACATGTTCAGAAGCCCTGGCTTAGAAACACTCTGATCAGTACACTGTTAAATCAACCTAACAACAATGAGAAAAACCCTCAACACTCTTCTGGAACAAGCCTCTCTGTTCCCTTGTTCTCAGCAAGCTCTGGGAGGCAGACATCCTTCAGGTCTGTGTGGGAAGGCTGCCCTACGCTTTCTGTCCTCCAAGTTGGTAGCAGGATAAATTTCAGTCAACAATTTTCATACCTTCCAAGTAAAGAAACACAAGTACTCACAAATTAGACACACACACACTAATCCAATCACCTTTCCAGGGGTAGACAAAACAGAAGGGTGTTGTAACAGAGTAAGGTCAAGAATAAAGCAGACAGCCGGGCGTGGTGGCGCACGCCTTTAATCCCAGCACGGGAGGCAGAGGCAGGCGAATTTCTGAGTTTGAAGCCAGCCTGGTCTACAAAGTGAGTTTCAGGACAGCCAGGGCACACAGAGAAACCCTGTCTCGAAAAACAAACAAACAAAAAAAAAGAATAAAGCAGACATTAGGTGTCTTCCTGCAATCCTTCCTTGGAAGCATCCTCCACCACTCTGCAGGGATGCCCTCAGGAGGGAGCCAAGGTCAGTTCTCTGAGACTGAAGAACAGACCAGCTCAGACCAGACCAGACCTCCATCTCCTCTACTTGCTCAGAGGATTCTGGCAGGGAAAGGGCTCCTTCACACAAGTCACATAAGGACTGGCACAATTTTTGTTTTTCTCATAATTAGCAAAACTTTGGACTATCCATGTTCTAAGAGGGCACAAAAGGATAGCCCACTCTGACACCCACAACCCCCTGCTCAGCCGTGCCTGGGCTCTGGAGTCAAGGACCAGCGAGGTAGCCACAAACCACAATGAAGACCAACTTCCCAGAAAAAAGAGCCGAATGGGCCACCCCACCCAAGTCCTCCACAAGGCACTTGAGCTCAACCCATCAGGCCCCAGTGCCGCACAAACCATGGGGACACCCGTGACACAACACAGCTCTTCTTGAGGAGATAAGAAAAGGTATGCCTACTCTTCTTGTCCAGCCCACGTCTGTCCTTCCCAGTTTCTCCTTTTGTCTTCACAGTGTATAAGAAGTCCAAGGAAGCTCAGTGGCCAGCCCCCATCCTATTTGCTTTCAGAGGAAGGGCTGTGGAACACTGAGGGACTGTGGTGACAGAAATGGCCAGACCAGCCACAGTCCTTGCTGTGCTTCAGGACTGTCCCCTCCACATTACCTGTATCCCCGGTTTACCTGTTTAAATTGCTTTTGGATAAACAAAAACAAGAGCAGAACAAACAAAAACCCCTCCCCAGAACTTTCCATTTTAGCTGCCAGTTCCAGTCCAAGGTTGTGGGAACATTTCAGTCTTGGTCCTGCACCTTTGAGTCCCTACCTCACCCTCAGCTGAGGTTCAGGGAACCAGCTCCCTTGCCAAGGAATGCTGCAGGTGTCCCTGGGATACGCATTGTCTCAGACTGGTTAGAGTTGCGGCTCTGGAGCCGATGTCCTCAGGCGCTCTTCTGCTAACCTGGGGCCAGTCCTCTAGGAAGGGGGACAGGTTCAGAGGGAGCAGTGGTGGGACCATCAGAGCACAGGGCTATGCTCTTCCAGAGACTCTCCTCAGCACTCCCACCACCTAGGGCCCCTGGTGCCTATAGAGAAAATTGCCCATCAGAAGTCTTGGACTGGCATCCTTGGCACATCCGTTTGTGTCTGAGTAATCGGTCTGTCCGAGAAAAACACTGTAAAGAGAGAGGATTAAGTCACTAAGAGAAACTCAGACTCCAGTTAGTAAGTTCCTTCCTCAGAGGGGACATACACTGTGTTCCTGTTCCCTTAGCATCTACACAGCAGAAGCATGCAGTGGATAGGAAAGCTGGTTTGTACTAGGCATTGTGTCAAATGCCTGTAATCCCAAAACTCAGGAGGCAGAGACAGGTGCGTAACTGTGAGTTTGAAGCTAGCCTGGTCTACATAATGAGTTGTAGTACAGCCAGGGATAGTTAGAGAGACCCTGCCTCAAATAAACAAAGAACCAAATTCTGGTTCAAGGGGATGGGGATGCAGCTCAGTTGGTAGACTGCTTGCCTAGTACACATGTCCAAACTCTATGAACTGAGCATGGTGGTGTACACCAAGATCAGAAGTTCAAGGTCACTCTTGGCCAAGTGGCAAGCTGGAAGCCACTGTGGATTACTTAAGACCCTATTTTAAAAATGGGAAGGAGCCGGGCGTGGTGGCACACACCTTTAATCCCAGCACTTGGGAGGCAGAGGCAGGCAGATTTCTGAGTTCGAGGCCAGCCTGGTCTACAAAGTGAGTTCCGGGACAGCCAGGGCTACACAGAGAAACCCTGTCCGAAAAACCAAAAAAAAAAAAAAAAAAAAAAAAAAAAAGGAAAGGAAGCTTGCTGACAGGAGCCTGATCTGTCTCCTGAGAGGCTCTGCCAGTGCCTGACAAATACAGAGGTGGATGCTCACAGCCACCCATTGGGCTGAGCATAGGATTCCCAATGGAGGAGCTAGAGAAAGGACACAAGGAGCTGAAGGGGTTTGCAGCCCCATAGGAGGAACAACAATATGAACTAACCAGTAACCCCAGAGCTCCCAGGGACTAAATCACCAACCAAAGACCACACATGGTGGGACTCATGGCTCCAGCTGCATATGCAGCAGAGGATGGCCTAGTCGGTCATCAATGGGAGGAGAGGCCCTTTGTCCTATGAAGGCTCTATGCCCCAGTGTGGGGGAATGCCAGGGCCAGGAAGCGGGAGTGGGTGGGTTGGTGACCAGGAGTAGGAGTAGGGGGTGGGGGAAGGGTGTTTTTCAGAGGGGAAACCTGGAAAGGGGATGACATTTGAAATGTAAATAAAGAAAATATCCAATAAAAAAAACCAAAAAAACAAAACTGGAAGGAGGGAGAATGATGAGATGGCTCAGCAGGTCAAGCCCCTTGTTGCTCCGCCTGACAACCTGAGTTTGATCCCTAGAAGCAACATAAGGAGAACAAATTTCCAAAAGCTGTCCTATGCCGTTCATGTTTGTGCCATACTATGCATACCTAATAATAAATGTTAAGACAACAACGCCAACATCATCATCATCACTGCCATCAGAACAATCATTATGTGCATCACCACCATCATCACCATCATCAGCAGGTGCCACCACTGCCGGTGCTGGTGCCAGAGGGCCTGGCCTTCAAATGTTGGGTATATCACTTAGTCACATGACACGGGGCAAATTACCTAACAGCCCTGAACCTGTCTGTTCATCTGAGGGAACAGGTTACAAGCAGCCAACACAGTGTAGCTGCTTCACTGGAGATCAAGCTTAGGAGGACATGCCTGGAAAGCACTCGCCCCACCAGCCTCTCTCTCATCAGACTCATCTTCAGGAATGATCATGACAGGGTGGAAAACTGCAAGGAGGAGACATCCCTCATGTCTCTGTGAGACCGGTCTTGCTATTTAATCGAGGTTGGCTGAGAACTTGTGACCCTCTCGCTCTGCCTCCTGAGTGTTGGGATTATAGCATGTGCTACCAAATTCTGTTCCTTTGTGGCATTTCACTCTTTCATCTTTGGCACTGTGAGGAGCTCACACAGCCCAGGCTGTGCTCAGACTTTCTATGGGCAGGAGAGGATGTCTGTGGTAAGCTGGGTTACAACCTCACGATGTCATTAGGAGGAGCAGCAGCAGCAGCAGCAGCAGCAGCAGCAGCAGCACTGGTCCTAGCATGCTGAAGGCTCAGTGTGGAAAGGATGAGCAGAGCACACAGGAGTCCATCACCACCACCTCTCATTAGCTGTCCTCATCTGCCTCGGTCTCATCCCTACACTCTCAAATCAGACCCAATGGCAAAGATTCTCTCTCTCTCTCTCTTTTTCCGAGACAGGGTTTCTCTGTGTAGCCCTGGCTCTCCTGGAACGCACTCTGTAGACCAGGCTGGCCTCAAACTCAGAAATCCGCGTGCGCTGCCAACGCCCGGCCAAGATTACATATCTTCCTCCAAGGTGCAGGAGCTTTGAAGCTTTGAAGTTGGACTAAATTCAAACTCTACTCTTATCTCCTGTGTCTCAGGGATGTCCCTCAATTTCAATTTCCCCATTACATGAAATGAGGGTGGCCCAGCCACCCTAAGGAGGTAATATGAGATTAAACACTCCCAGCTGCTGGGTGGTTGTGCATGCTGTTACTCCCAGCACTTGGGAGGCAGAGGCAGAGAGG
>LR756409.1:375138-568842 GCA_902729485.2 Mus minutoides | reverse complement strand
AGACCTGTCTTGATGCAAAAAGCATGAGGATTTTTAATCGGAGCTCCGGGACGACCCGTATCCCACGCAGGGGACAGGGGGGTCGACCTCGTGGCTCGAAAATCAGGAGCTTTTATAACAATGGGGTAGGGGGGGTTGGGGAATTGGCGCGGTTTCACATGATTGGCTAGTTTAAACATCAGCAAGATACCCAGGTAGGTAACTTGAAGAGACAAGGGGAGGGGAAGGGGCAGGTAAGTCATGTGCTACCTTAGGCAACCTCCTGGGGCATTGAGACATTTCACAGAGATATTCAGAGGGCGTTGGCTATTCTGTGATTGTTCCAGGAAAGGCTTGCCAGTGCCTAGAGCCATCGGTATTTTTGAAGGTTCACTTTCCCCCCTGACACAAGGGACTCTATTTTGTCTTTGGTTACGTACTACTCTTTCACTGTCAGCTACTGAGTTGTTTTTTTTTTTCTTTCTTCTTATTTATTTGTTTGTTTGTTTTTCGAGACAGGGTTTCTCTGTGTAGCCCTGGCTGTCCTGGAACTCACTCTGTAGACCAGGATGGCCTCGAACTCAGAAATTCGCCTGCCTCTGCCTCCCGACTGCTCTTTTTTTTTTCTTTCTTTCTTTTTTTTTTTTTTTTTTTAATGTGGATAATAGTAATGAAGCAGGTGGAGTACTGGGATTAAAGGCACGCACCACCACGCCCGGCTTATTTTTTTTAAAGATTTGTTTATTTTATGTATATGAGTCACACCATCACTGTCTTCAGACACACAAGAAGAAGGCATCGGATTCCATTACAGATGGTTGTGAGCCACCTTGTGGTTGCTGGGAATTAAACTCAGGACCTCTGGAAGAGCAGCCAGTGCTCTTAACCTCTGAGTCATCTCTCCAGCCCCAGCTCCTGAGTGTTCTACTACTCTCTACTACTTCCCAGGTCTTATTGGTTTGGTGAACTCTGTACAATGAGACACTTTTTCTGAGTTCATACTTTTTTTTTTGTCACCTAAAATGTACTATACACTGTATTTTATTTTCTGTTTTTGTTTGAAATAGGTTCTTACTCTGTAGCTCACACTGGCTTCAAAGTCTCCTAAGTTCCTCCTTCCTCACCCTGGAGTATTCCATGATAGATATCTAAGGTGAGTTCACATTTTAAGAATTGTTTCGTAACAAAAGCTGCGTGAGATGATCCAGACCTGTAGTCTCGGCTGCCCAGGAGGTTGAAGCATAAGAATCACTTGAACTCAGGAGTTCACAAGCCAGAACAGCACAGTGAGACTGTCCCAAGGTGGAAAAACAAAATTAAACAAACAAAACATGCCCCACCAGGCAGCAGTTCATAGTGAAGGTGTGATTCACAAGCTGGGAGGGAGAAGCAGGAGAACCTGAAACTTGAAGGTCATCCTCAGCTACACAGAGAGTGTGAGACCAGCTTGGGTTGCGTGGACATCTTTATGTGGCTGTCTTCCTGCACTTACGCAGACACAGTGAGTAAATGTGAAATGTGACTGTGTGAATACTTTGAAGGTTATTTTCGTTTTTTATTCATGTGTGTCATGTAAGCGTATGGATGTTTCGTCTGCTTGTGTGTATGTACATAATATGAGTGCAGTGGAGGGCGTTGGATCCCTTGAACTGGAGTTACGGATGACCCTGTACTTGGGTCCTCTGCAAGGACAATAAGTACTCTTTACACTAAGCTGTTCTTTCAGCTGCCAAATTCTTCCCCCTGACCCCCAATTTTAATCATGGTGTTGAAGTTTGAAACCATTCTGCAATGAAGCACAGCTATATGTCAGGTTTCAAACTTCTTTACTTTAACACATGTATATATTTTTAAAAGATTTATTTATTTATTTTATGTATATGAGTACACGGTAGCTGTCTTCAGACACACCAGATCCTGTTACAGATGGTTGTGAGTCACCATGTGATTGCTGAGAATTGAGCTCAGGACCTCTGGAAGAGCAGTTGGTGCTCTTAACCTCTGAGCCATCTCTCCAGCCCTAAAACATGTATATTTATTTTGTATGTACTTGTGTGTATGGGTACATATGTGTTTATGTAGAGGTCAAAGCATAGCTTTTTATTTTTTTCTCAAGCATGATGTATCTATATAGGCCTGGCTGTCTTGAAACTCTATGTAGATCAGGCTGGCCTTGAACTTGAGGAGTTTTTCCTGCCTCTGTCTCCTAAGTGCTAGAATTAAAGACAGGTGCCACAATGCATTACCAGAAGACTTTCTTTTTTTTTCTTTTTTTTTTTTTTTTTCTTGAGACAGGGTTTCTCTGTGTAGTCCTGGCTGTCCTGGAACTCACTTTGTGGACCAGGCTGGCCTCGAACTCAGAAATCCGCCTGCCTCTGCCTCCCAAGTGCTGGGATTAAAGGCATGCGCCACCACGCCTGGCTTGAAGACAACTTTTAAGGGTCTGTTTTCCCCTTCTATCATGTGGGTCCAGGGATGGAAGAGCTTGCGTCATTAGGCTTGAGAGCAAGTGACTTTACCTGCTGAGCCATCCATCTCAAGGGGTGCAGTTTGTTAATTTTGTAACAATAAGCCTAGTTGAAAGAACTTTTGGAGGTACCTAGCCAGACCTCTTTGCTCTCAGGCAGGGCTCCTCTGGTGCAAGGTCCCTAACTCAGCCTCTTTCAGACTCTCCATCACATAAGCAGATACTGCACTGATGACCCCTGATGAGTGTGTACCTGTTGGCACTACCTGAAGGACAGTATGTGGCTTTCACCTGAGCGTCTGGACTGGGCAGGTGTTCAGACTACAGCAGTGCCTCTCTGGAGTGTGTGCCTGCTCCATTGCATGGTTTTGCCTTCAGTCTGGATCTGGGTTCCTCTGCTGGCTGCTAGTTGGAACCCACAGGACAAACACAGTCCCTGGGGCAGTTGCCAATCAAGCGGCAGTCATAGACAGTCAATGTTTGCTGAACAAGCTGAACCCATTCTCTTGAGGGTCAGCAAGGGTTGCATAATAGAAACAAGCTGTCTAGCTCCCTTTGCCATCCCTTAGACCTTTGATGAGACTCAATAAAGAAGTTGGGAAATAGAGTGATGTACAAGGGACATTTCCTAGAGCCTGGCAGTGTATGTACTTCGGAATTTTTGTTTTTATTTTGTGGTGCTGGGGATTGAACCGAGGACCTTGCCTATCACAAAACTAATATCCCTAGCTCCTTCTTAGCTTTATATATATATATATATATATATTTTTTTTTTAAAGATTTATTTTATTTTATTATATGTAAGTACACTGTAGCTGTCCTCAGACACTGCAGAAGAGGGAGCCAGATCTCGTTACGGATGGTTGTGAGCCACCATGTGGTTGCTGGGATTTGAACTTATCACCTTCGGAAGAGCAGTCGGGTGCTCTTACCCGCTGAGCCATCTCACCAGCCCTTGTTTTTTTATTATTACTTTTTCTTTTTCTTTATTTTTGAAACAGGGTCTCACTATGCAGCCCTGGTTGACCTGGAACTTGCATATAGACCAAGCTGGTCTTGAACTCACAGAGATCTGAAAAGGTGTGCAGTATCACACTCAGAACTTTCTCAGTCCCTTCTTGTTTTTTTTGTTTTTTTCAAGACAGGTTTCTCTGTATAACCCTGGCTGTCCTGGAACTCACTTTGTAGACCAGGCTGGCCTCGAACTCAGAAATCCGCCTGCCTCTGCCTCCCGAGTGCTGGGACTAAAGGCGTGCGCCACCACGCTCGGCATTCCTTCTTGTTTTAAAGTAACTTTTATTTTAATGGTGTATGTAATGTGAGATTATTGTATGCTTTTTTTTTTTTTTTAATATGGAGGGGGACACTGATGATTGTCTTTGTTAACTAGCCATAATGAGTCTTCTTTGAGGAGTTGTGTAAATCATATTGACGTATGGACACATCTGTGAGGCAACTGTGGGGGCACCATTCCTCGGGCTGGGGACCCTGGACTGTATAAGAGATTGAGGGCTAGCTGGGTAGTGAGCATGCAGGTAGAAGTGTGCATTCACTTCTGCCTACTCCTTTTTTTTTTTAATTTATTTTATTTATTATATGTAAATACACTGTAGCTGTCTTCAGACACTCCAGAAGAGGCCACAGATCTAGTTACGGATGGTTGTGAGCCACCATGTGGATGCTGGGATTTGAACTTATCACCTTCGGAAGAGCAGTCGGGTGCTCTTACCCGCTGAGCCATCTCACCAGCCCCCCCCCCCCTTTTTTTTAAACTTAATTGTATGTGTATGGGTGTTTTGCCTGCGTGTATGTATGTGCAGCACATGCTTGGGGAGGTCAAAAGAGGGACCTGGATCTCTTGGGTCTATAATTACAGTCCATTTGGGTGCTGGGAATCTAATCCTAGTCTCCTGGAAGATCAGCTGGTGTTTTTAACAATGGAGCCAACTCTCCATACCCCTGTATGTGACAGCTCCTGCCTGTGAATGTGACATGATTAGATTCATCAGATCCTACCTCCAGCTGATGGACTGCAAACTGGAATTGTAAGACAAATAAACCCTGTCTTCCATAAGTTGGTTTTTGTGGGGTTATTTGTCACAACAAAGGTGAATTAGGACTGCTGGGGCCATGGCTTAGTGAGTGAGCCTACTGTGCAAACATGGGGACTGAATTCACGTCCCCAGCACCACACATAAGCCAGACGCAGTGGCAGGCAGGTTGATCCTGGTGACTTGCTGGTCATCCAGTCTGCCAGAGACATGGAGCTTTGTCCTCCGTGAGAGTCAGTCTCAGTCTCGGGGAGTAAGGTGGAGAGTGATTGGGGAAGAAGACCCTGCACACGGCCCTCTACGTGAGTGCTCATGAGCACAGATCATACTAAAGAACATACCAAAGATTAGAGTGTATAAACACAGAATCCCAATCACCTAAGAGTGAAGTCTCTTCCAGTCTTTTTAAAAAATGCACAGGGGGTGGAGAAATGCCAAGGATTCGCCCAGGTTCAGTTCCCATAACCCATATCACCTGTAACTCCAAGTTTCTGGGAATTTAAAACTCTTTCTCGATTCTTTGAATACTTAGATGTTATGGGTACCATGAATACATGTGCCCTCCAACCCCAACCCAGGTAGATCTCTGAGTTTGAGGCCAGCCTGGTCTATAGAGCTAGTTCAAGGCCAGCAAGGCACCATGCACACAAAAAAAAACCCAACCCTGTATTGAAAAACCAAATAAAGAAAAGAAAAATGCATAGGGATAGGATGGGGATGTAGGTGAGGGAACCAAGCTGTGTATGGTGAGACAAGACAGACTGATAAATAATGGCTGTAGGGCTGGAGAGATGGCTCAACGGTTAAGAGCACTGACTGCTCTTCCAAAGATCCTGAGTTCAAATCCCAGCAACCACATGGTGGCTCACAACCATCTGTAATGAGATCTGACGCCCTCTTCTGAGGTGTCTGAAGACAGCTACAGTGTACTTAGATATAATAATAAATAAAACCTTTAAAAAAAAATAACGGCTGTAGATGGCTCATGAAGGATATGGATGAACTGAATCCATTCAGTTTGGAGGCAGGAAACTTCATGGTGGTCTTGAAAGTAGGAACTACAGGGTGGTACACTGAGGGGATCAAGAGGAAAGGAAGTTAAAAACAAAATAGAGAGAACTTCTGGAAGTTGACTGCCAAGAGGAGGTACGAAAGGGGATGCTACAGGAGGCTGAGCAACATAAAATATGAAGAAAGGGGGGGAGGATGAGGATTGAAGAACTGAGAGCACAACCAAGAGATGTCCTTGAAGGAGAAGGAGGGGAACCTTTAGACCAGGGGACCAGACTTACCTGGCCGCAGGTGGAAGAGCCAGGGCAGGACAGACCTACTGCAACCACGTGCAGAGTCTAAAGGGCTGTCTGTGCCCAGCAATAACTCTCTTCATCCTCTGTCCTGGCTTGCCCTTGTAGACACGCTCACCCAGAAGCTGGGAGCCTAGCATGAGGCTCACTGGTCAGTGACATTGGAACAGATGTGCCAAATGCCAGCTTCAAGCAAAAGCTTTGAAGCAGGCGTGTGAGTTCCTCAGCTTTGTTTTGAGGTCGGTTCTTT
Source organism: Mus minutoides (assembly GCA_902729485.2). Classification (NCBI taxonomy): domain Eukaryota; kingdom Metazoa; phylum Chordata; class Mammalia; order Rodentia; family Muridae; genus Mus; species Mus minutoides. The sequence continues at coordinate 562,791 of LR756409.1, read as the reverse complement.
CCGTCAGGCTTTTGGAGTACGGGTGTGAGCCTCAGTCCTTTAGGGAACCGCACCGCACCGTTAGTATAAACCATGTAGAGGAATACACTTTTTTTTTTTTTTTTTTGAGGAAAAAGTGTCACTATATAAACCAGGCTGGCCTGGAACCCACCCTTTGGTCTGGGCTAGCCAGAGGCTTATTGCAATCCTCCTGCCTCAGCCATAAATACTGGAATTGCATGAGTTGTAAGTCTCTTAAGCTGTGCTGAAGTTGTAGTATGCTTGTCAGGGATCCACAAGACCCTGTTCTCTACTCAGGACTACAGAAAGGAAAGAAGGCAAAGGTGAGGGTGGGAGTTTGCACCTAAAGGCCCAGTGCTCGCAAGGCTGAGGCAGGAAGATGCTTAAACTCATGAGTGCAGGGGCAGCCAGGGCCACACAGCACAACCCCAATCCATAAAGCAGACAAATAGAAGACTCTGTTCTGCTATCATGGGGCAGTGTGATTTTGAAGTGTGTCATTGCTTCAGAGAAGCATGTGTGTATGGTGTGCTGGGAGTCAAGTCAGTACCTAATACATAGTAGGAAACCACTGTAGGGCTGAGCTACACATCTAGACCCTGGGATAATTTTACTCCTCAGTTTCAGAACCTGGGTGTCATTCTGTCTTGCTGAAGCTAAGGGTATGGACATTTACTAAAACATTGAAGAAGTGCAATTGTTAGCTGGGCAGTGGTGGCACACACCTTTGATCCCAGAAGTGGCAGGCAGGCAGGTCACTCTGAGTTCCAGGCCAGCCTGGTCTACAGAGTGAGTTCCCATGAAAGCCTGGGATATACAGAGAAACCCTGTGTCAAAAAACAAACAGACAGACAAACAAACAAAAAAACCTTAATTATATTTATTTCCTTAGTGTGTGTGCCTGTGTGTATGACATGTATTTGCTGTGGTGTACAGGTGAAGAAGGTCAGAGAACTTCTGCAAATCAAGTCTTTCCTTCCACCTTGGATTCCTGGGATCAGATTCAGATCGTCAGGCTTGGTGCCAGGCATTCTTATCTGCTAAGCCATCTTACTAGCCCTGTAGGACATTTAAAAAACTATGTTTACAAGGCCTTCTTGGTGGCGCACGCCTTTAATCCCAGCACTCGGGAGGCAGAGGCAGGTGGATTTCTGAGTTCGAGGACTGTCTGGTCTACAAAGTGAGTTCCAGGACAGCCAGGGCTATACATAAAAACTCTGTCTCGAAAAAACAAAAAAAAAAAGAAAAAGAAAAAAAAAAACTATGTTTACTTGTCCTGTATGGGTGAGTGTGTCTCTGTATGCCTGTCTGTGTGTCTGTGTATGAGTGTGAGTATGTGTGTGAGTGTGGATGTGTGTGTAAATTTTTGTGAGTTTGTATATCTGTGTGTGAGAATGTATGTGTGTATCATGTGTGTTATATGTGCAACATGTATGTGTATATGTGTGAGTATGAGTGTGTGCATGTGTGTGTGCAAGAGTATGTATGTATTACTATGTATATATAAGTGTGTGAGAGAGAGAATAAGTATGTGTGTATATATGTGTGTGTGTGAGAGAGAGAGAGAATGAAGAATGTGTGCGTGTGTGTGTGTGTGTGTGTGTGTGTGTGTGTAGAAGTCAGAAAACAACTTCTCAACAAGAGTCAATTCTTTACATCTACCACATGGAGTCCAGGAATCAAGTTCAGGTGGTCAGGCTTGTTGGCAAGCGCCTTTAACCCATTGAGCCATTATGCTAGTACAACATTTTTATATGCTGGTACAAGTTTTATAAATGTTGGCCCCTGTCAAACATGCAGCTGGCTGTGGCAAAGAAGGCAGACAGTAACAAGCCTCTGCAAAGGTGCAGAACACCTGGTGTCCTCAGACATTATTGGTGGCAACTGTAAAATAGCAACTATTTTGGAAAACACTTTGGCAATTCCTCAAAAGGTTAAACAAAGTTAGCGTGTGACTCAGCAGTTTTATCACTAAGAGTGTCCTCAGCGGAGTTGAAAACACAGGCCTACACAAAAACTTGTACACAAACGTTCATAGCAGCACTGCCTATCAGAGCCAAGTCACAAATGACTGCAATACCAAGAACTTACAAATGGCCAGATGAAGCGCAGTATACACCTACAAAGAGTAGGATCCTGCCATGAAAAGGAGCGAAATGCTGGTTTGTGCTACAGCAAGGATGAGCCTTGAAAACAGTGTGTTAAGTAAAAGAAGCCAGTTGCAAACCCCCACATATTATATGCTTCTATAAAGAAGGGTGGGGGCTAGCCGGGCGTGGTGGCGCATGCCTTTAATCCCAGCACTCGGGAGGCAGAGGCAGGTGGATTTCTGAGTTCGAGGCCAGCCTGGTCTACAAAGTGAGTTCCAGGACAGCCAGGGCTATACAGAGAAACCCTGTCTTGAAAAACCAAAAAAAAAAAAAAAAAAACAAAAAAGAAGGGTGGGGGCTGGAGAGATGGCTTAGCAGTTAAGAACATCAGCTGCTCCTCTAGAGGACCTGGGTTCAATTTCCAGCACCCACATGGCAGCTCACGACTGTCTGTACCTCCAGCTCTAGGGTATCTGATACCCTCACGTAGACATACAGGCAGGCAAAACATCAATGTACATAAAAATAAATAAAGCAGCCGGGCGTGGTGGCGCACACCTTTAATCCCAGCACTCAGGAGGCAGAGGCAGGCGGATTTCTGAGTTCGAGGCCAGCCTGGTCTACAGAGTGAGTTCAAGGACAGCCAGAGCTATACAGAGAAAGAGAAACCCTGTCTCGAAAAACCAAAAAGAAAAATAAATAAATAAATCTAAAAAAGAAGAAGGATTGTGGGTGCATGCAGCAGAGGGAGCAGAGTTACAAAGTAGCTGTGAGCTGTCTGAAGAGGAAGGTAGGGACCAGACTTGGGTCCTCTGAATGAAGAGCAGTGCACATGCCCTCAACCAGTGAGCCGTCTCACCAGCTTCCGGCCTGTGCTTGTCAGGGCCTGCCCAGCACAGGCAGATCTGTAGTGATGGGAAGTAGATTTGTGGTTACCAGATGAGTTTATTCCTGGGATAAGGAAAGGTCCTTGAGTTAGGTAGTGGCAGGGATTGCACAAGCTTGTGGTTACACTAAAAACCTCTGCATAAAGGGCTGTGCTCTGTGGTATGTAAGTTATATCTCCATAAAGCCATTATATTAAAGAACAACGAGGAGGTTCCATGCGTACTAAATAAGATTACCCATGTTCTATTTGTGGAGAAAAAAAAACAATTGTAGAATGATTTTGTGCCTCTTGTGTAAAATGGGAAAAAAATATGTTCACATTTGTTAGTATTTGCAGTAAAACTCTGAAAGGACATCCAAGAAACGGATAAATTGATTCCTTGTGTGTGCTGGAGTGAGCTGTAAAGAACAGGACCAGGCTGGGAAACAGATGTTTTGTTATAGTAGTGTATATTTTTGAGATGAACAGTATTGCTTTTTTTTTTTTTTTTAAATATAGAGTCTCTCTACCAAGGTCTGGCTATTCTGGAACTTAGAATGTAAACCAGGCTGGCCTTGAACTAACAAAAATCCTCCTGCCTCAACCTCTCAAGTGCTGAGATTAAAGGTATGCACTACCAGGGGCTGGTGAGATGGCTCAGCGGGTAAGAGCACCCGACTGCTCTTCCGAAGGTGATAAGTTCAAATCCCAGCAGCCACATGGTGGCTCACAACCATCCGATATGGCTCTCTCTTCTGGAGTGTCTGAAGACAGCTACAGTGTACTTACGTTTAATAAATAAAATAAATCTAAAAAAAAAAAANCAGCTGCCTGTGGAAAAGTCACAGCCTTCCAAACTGGCATCACTCCAGAAACTCGTGGTCCCTGAGTTTATCCCCTGAGACACAGTGGAATAAACACACACTTTCCATATTTCCTTCATCAGAAGGCCACTGACATCACAACAGCAGAACGTTTGTTTAATCTGGAAAACAAGGCAGATGAGAAAGAGATGAGGTGACAGCTGTCAATAATGGGATAGGAGGCAGGAGAGTAGCCCAGCTGGACACGGGGAGCCATGAACCGGGCTGCAGAACTGGTTGTGTAACCCGGACAGGTGTCGTGTGTCCCTCTTTAGAATGTGGTTTTAATGCAGGCTCACCCTGAGCCAGGGTGAGGGTGAGCAAGGTGCACTTTAGGTGCAGAAGGTGGTGTACGGTAAGTCATGGAGTAGGGCCATGTTTTTGTGGTGTACGGTGAGTCATGGAGTAGGGCCATGTTTTTGTTGGCTTTTGCTGGGTCTTCCGTATGGTAGGAAGCTCTGATGGCCACCCTGACCCAGTTTGCTTGTTTAATTAGTCTCTCGACCTTCGTACCCTGTTGGGGCAGGGGAGCTAGCCCGGTGCCTGTGAAGGACTGACCCTCTCTCCCACACCCTCCCCAGACTGAGTGCACTCATTAAACATCTAAGCATCCCCTGAATCCCTGTCTCTACCCAGTGAGGCCAGTGAGTGCTGACAGCAGATTATGCTTGAGCAGTTCCTCTCAGGAAGGCGGTTGTGTTCCAGATCCACTTGCCCTCTCCTGGGGTTCCTTCGACCTACATGTTGGCCTCTCCTCATCCCTCCCTCTGAGTATCACAAAGATTCAGCTCCCTGGGATCTCAAGGTGGCCTCCCTGCCTCCCATAGCATCTCTGGCTGGCTCTAGCCAGGCTGTCCCCACTTGTGGGCCCTCTACTTGGATGAACACCTGTAGGCGGTCCTTCATCAGCTCTCACTCAGCTCTTTCCTCTTGCATCCATAATTGTCCTGGGGCATATAATTTTTTCAGTCACCAAGGCATGGAACTCCAGGGTCAACTTTGATTTTTCTATTTCCTTCAACAGAGATTTCTGTTTGCCCTTATTCAGGTGGGGTTGGCCCCTTTGCCTGTCAATTTTCCTGCATCCAGCCAGTAAAAACCTGCCTTTTAGACATCAGCTTTATTTTCTCTGTTCTTCTCTTCTCTTCTCTTCTCTTCTCTTCTCTTCTCTTCTCTTCTCTTCTCTTCTCTCCTCTCCTCTCCTCTCCTCTCCTCTCCTCTCCTCTCCTCTCTCCTCTCCCCTCTCCTAACCTCCCCCTCTCTCCCCTACCTCTTTGCTCTTCTTCCTCTGCCTCCTCCTTCTTCTTTAAAGACAGGGACTTCCCATGTACTCTAGGCTGGCCTCAAACTCACTTTGTACCACAGGCTAGCCTCAGACTTGCAGTGATCCTTCTGCCTGAATATCCTAAGCACTGGGTGTGGTGTCCAGTAGGTACACACACATCCAGCTGAAAGCATTGATTTTTTTTTTTTTTTTTTGAGCCAGGGTTTCTCTGTGTAGCTTTGGCTGTCATAGAACTCACTTTAGTCCAGGCTGCCCTCAAGCTTAAAGATCCACCTGTGTCTGCTTCTTGAGTGCTGAGGTTAAAGGTGAGCACCACCACCGGCCTAAAGCATCAATTTTTAAAACAAAAATATATATTTTTAAATTGCATTGCTTTTTATTTATTTTCTTTTGTACACGTGTGCATGTGGCTTGGTGCACGTGTGGAGGCCAGAGGACAACTTGTGGGAGTTGGTTCTCTCAGCCCGCATGTGGGTCCCAGGAATCAAACACCTGCTGTCAGGTTCATTAGAAGGTGCCTCTACCCACTGAGCCATCTTTCCCATTATTATTATTATTATTATTATTATTATTATTATTATTATTATTATTTTGGAGGCAAGGTTTCACTGTGTAACACTGACTATCCTAGAACCCTCTCTGTAGACCAGAATGGCTTTGAACTCAGAGACTGGCTTGCCTCTGCCTCCCAAGTCTTGGGATTGAAGGGGTGGGCCACCACCTGGCTCATCCTTCCCATTCTATTCTTGTTTTGTTTTTGTCTTTTTTTTTTTTTTTTTTTTTTGGTTTTTCGAGTCAGGGTTTCTCTGTATAGCCCTGGCTGTCCTAGAACTCACTCTGTAGACCAGGCTGGCCTCGAACTCAGAAATCTGCCTGCCTCTGCCTCCTGAGTACTGGGATTAAAGGCGTGCGCCACCACGCCCAGCTGTTTTTGTCTTTTCAAGTCAGGGACTTTATATGTAGTGCTAAAACTGGCCTGGGACTTGCTGTAATCCTCTTGCCTCTGCTTCCAGACGTGGTTGCAGGCTTGAACCAACACACCTAGCTCTCAGCATCAGTTTAATGATACGACTTGCTACAGAGTCCTTTGGCGACTTTCTGCAGGGTAAAATTAGATTCCTAGGTCTGGGTGATGCTTAAGACTCGCCATAAATCACTTGCCTCTGCTCCTGTATCCCAGCTGGTCAGGTCTGCCTAAGTCAGGACCAACCTTGCTCATCCTGCTGCTGCTGCCACCACCACCACCACCACCACCACCACCACCACCACCACCGCCTGCCTTTCTATTCCAAGTGCTTCTCACCTCGCACTTACCTGCTCTGTTTCTCCTGTCCAGTCTCAAGTCTCAGCTTTAATCCCTTGCAGGTCTCCTCAGACTTCAGCCTCCTGGGACTCCTGTCTGGAGTTCTGAGGACACCTAGGGTCAGGGTCCACCAGGCCCTGGACTATTGTTGTTACATATATGTGTCTGTGATCAGCACAGCAGGGGCTGTGTCTTTCCTAGCCTGGATGGCAAAGATTGTGGTTGTGTAACTCAGGGCTTCCTTAGCATGACCTCCTTTGACTTCAGAAACCAGCACAGAGGAGGCTTGACAGCACAGGCCTGTCAAATCACAGGGAAGCAGGAGGATCTTAGTTTTAAGGCAAGCTTGGGCTATGCTGAGGTCTCTGTCTAGAGAGAAGGGGGTCAGGGGTACTCGGGTACGGATAGAGCTCAGTTGGTAGGCTGCTTGCCTTGCATATGCACAGCCTGTGTCCGAGTCCCAGGATGACATAGACTGGGCATAGTGGTTCATTCCTATAACCCCAGCCCTTGAGAGGTAAATGCAGGAAGTGAGTGGTTCAGATCAGGTTAGAGGCCAGCTTGCAATACATGCAACCTTAAAAAACAGCACTCAGTACTCCAGAGGCAGAGGTAGGCGGATCTCTGAGTTCTAGGCCAGCCTGGTCTACAGAGTGAGTTTCAGGACAGCCAGGGCTACACAGAGAAAACCTGTCTCAAAAAAATGGAAGAGGAAGCAGAGGAGGAGGAAAAGGAGGGGGGGAGCTAGGATAGTTGTAGAAAGTCTGAGTTGTGGGGTGTCTTGCACATCTCAGGCCCTCCCTGGCCTGTTTCCTGTGTCTCTCTGTCCTTTCCTTCCTCCAGTCTTCTCCCATCCCCTGAGCGCTTAGATTCACAGTGGGAATTTCCTCTCCACTCACAGCCCCTCCCTGAGGCAAGTGTGCCACCTGCTTCTCGTGCCCCGCCCTGCTCTGTAGGCTAATGATTATGCAGGGAACTTCACTGTTGTCCCTGTCCCAAATCTGTAAAAGTTGTCTTTCGGGCAAGGGTCATGAGAGTAATGCCACTGCCATGTGACTCTGGCTTTACCCCACTCCCTCTGCTGCTGTCTTAGTCCTATTCTGAAAAGTCCATTGTGTACCTTGTCACCAGCTCGTCTGAACCTTCTCTGAACCCTCCTGAGCTGGAAGGTAAGTGTCAGGTCGCGGTGGCCCCCGGTCCTCCCTGCTCAGCACTGGTTGCCTCTCTGCCTTTGTTCCCACCATCAGCTCGGATACTGCCACCGCCCTAATGTGAACTCAGCCAGGACCTCAGCCCCTCCCTGTACCAGGTAGAAGCCCTTGCTGGTGTCCAGGTATGGCTGCAGGCTGAATGAGGAATGGCTTCACCCTGCTTGCAGATTTCATCCTGATGGCTGACTCAAAACCACCCAGGACCCTGGATGGGGACCCCGTGGCTATGGAGGCATTGCTCCGGGACGTGTTTGGGATTGTTGTAGATGAGGCCATTCTGAAGGGGACCAGTGCCTCTGAGAAGGTGGGCTCTGTCATTTTGTAAACTTGACTCTGTTGAGTTCATCCCTGTCCCTGGTGTATGTCATAATTGGCACTCTGGGTCCTGTCCTTTGCTTCCCCTTGCTTGGGCACACTTGGGAAGACACTTGTGTGCACACTTGGGAAGACGTCCTGGACCTGTTTTAATTGCACATTGCTGGTGCATCTGTTATGTGATGGTCCAAGATCTCTGCGCCTTGGCCTCTCCTCCTAGGTTTGCGAATGGAAGGAGCCTGAAGAACTCAAGCAGCTACTGGACTTGGAGCTGCAGAGCCAGGGCGAGTCTCGGGAGCAGATCCTGGAGCGCTGCCGGGCTGTGATTCACTACAGTGTCAAGACTGGTGTGCCTGGGAACCTGGCGGGAGGGGTTCGGGCCCCAGCACCCAGCTCCAACCTGAGTCCTCTGCCTGCTCCTCTTCTCCAGGTCACCCCCGGTTCTTCAACCAGCTCTTCTCAGGGTTAGATCCCCACGCTCTGGCTGGGCGCATCATCACAGAGAGCCTCAATACTAGCCAGTGAGCCATCTGGGCCTTCTGTTCACAAAGGACTTGGGTTGGCTGTGGGGAGCCATCTGGGTAGGAGAGGAGAGTGGTTTCTGCCTCTTGCCACCGTTTTCTACAAATGCCCTTCATCGGTCAGAATGTTTTCCCTGCTGTCTGTTCCTTGGGCTCCTTTGCCAACCTCCTTATGCCTCCTGACTGTTTTTCTCATGTGGTCTTTCTGGTTCTTTGACACCTGCCGATTTCTCTCCTGGGATCCTTCTTACTTCATCCCCTCTGCCTCCCCTGAGCCTAAAGACTTAGCTGGGCACTGCTCTCAGCCTGGCTTCTGTCACCCATGTTCTCTGGCAGGTACACATATGAGATTGCCCCCGTGTTTGTGCTCATGGAAGAGGAGGTGCTAAGGAAACTCCGCGCCCTGGTGGGCTGGAACTCTGGGGATGGGGTCTTCTGTCCCGGTATGTGAGAAGAGGGCTTCCCTTGGGTCTTGGTAAAGGGTCTGCCTCCTGTACTCTCTCTTGATCTATGTAACTAGTGAGAAGGGGTTATGATGTTTCCCCCCTGGCTGCACTGGGCTGGGCTGTGGAGAGGCTTCCCAGCCCCTTATCTCGGTGCTCTGGGGTCGTTGAATGGGGAAAGCATCCCTATCGGGCAGCTCAGGGTGTACAGGGTTTTCTGGTCCTGGGGCTGTTCCATGCAGTGTGCTGTTTGTGAACCCTGGGAATGCGTGGCTTGGGAGGGAATGTGATGCCTGCTTCTTTGTTCAGTTCTGGGGGGAGGGTAGTTGGGGGGGGTGTGAGAAAACATCAGTCTTGCCGTACCTCCTCTTCCTCCATCTCCCACCCCACCTACGATAGGTGGCTCCATCTCCAACATGTACGCCATGAACCTGGCCCGCTTTCAGCGCTACCCAGAATGCAAGCAGAGGGGCCTCCGAGCCCTGCCTCCCTTGGCTCTCTTCACTTCAAAGGAGGTAGGGAAGAGTCACAGGCCTGACTGGGGACTCCTGAGTCTGATCTTTATCCGGCTTAGTCAGAGACCCTTCAAGTCTTCTCCCTGCCCTCAATGGGTATGCTCCCTTCCAAGGAGGCCAAATAGGTGCTTATGCTTATTTTGCTTTCTTGGGGGGTGGGGGTGGGGGGGTGGGGAGGTAAGGTAGAACAGATGCAGTAGACACAGGGTCCACTTCTGAGGATAGTTCATGGTCCAGCAGCATTGACATCACCCGGGAGGTTGTTAGAAATGCAGAGAGTCTCGGGCCCCACCAGCTCTAAGTCTCTATTTAGCCAGAATCCAACACAGTTCCTTTATAAGAACACTTGAGCCCTGTGGTGGTCCATGCCTTTAATCCTAGCATTAGGGAGGCAGAGGCAGGTGAATCCGCCAGCCAGCCTAGTCTACAGCCAGAGCTGCAGAGAGAAACCCTGTCAGAAAACAAAACAAAACAAAACAAGATCCGTTGAAAACCCTGGCCACCGGGTCCCATCGATCACAGTTTACACAGCTTTTGCCGGTCTCTGCCCGCCTATCCTCAGCACCTCTGACCCCGCTCAGGTCACACTGACTTGCTCTCTGTGTCTTTACAGTGTCACTACTCCATCACCAAGGGAGCTGCTTTTCTGGGACTTGGCACCGACAGTGTCCGAGTGGTCAAGGCTGATGAGAGGTGAAGGTTCTTCTGCCGACATGGCCCTGACCCAGCTGGGCACACCGTGTCATCTACTTGGCAAAAAAACAAAAACAAAAACAAAAAACCCAAACAAACCACTCTGGCCTCAGGCTCTCGCCCCAATGCCCCTTCCCCCACGCCCCCCCCCCACTTCTCTTTCAGACCTGCTGCCTGCCTCTGCTGCTCACTGCCCACTAGCATCCCACCCTGTGCTCTGAGGTTTGGTCTATACGGAGGCCTCTGTGTTGCCCCGCTGCCTTACCCAGCTGTGTCAGCTGACCCACCTGGTCTGGAGCTCCCACGTCTTCTCCACTCACTCAGCGCCTTTCTTTTCCAGAGGGAGGATGATCCCTGAGGACCTGGAGAGACAGATCAGTCTGGCAGAGGCTGAGGTGAGTGAGAGAGAGCTCTGGGTAGTGGGGTGGGCCCTTCTGTCCCCTCAGGAAAGGTGACTTGTAGGTGGGTTAGGCTCTGAATTCCCAAGGGAGTCTCAAGGGGGTTTGGTGCCTGAGACATCGTAGTGTGGAAGGTTTCTGTGGACTGAGGTCAGTACAGGGAGAGGCTGAGGAGGCTGAGCAGGCCTGGGGAGCACTGCTGGCCTCGGGAGGAGGGGGGCCGTCATCCCTCACCTCCAAGTGGGTCGGACATGTTTTGTGCGTGGCAATTTTTAAATATAATTGTTTGCAGATTCAGAGTTCTTCCACTCAGAGAACTGCCGTTAACTATCACGGGCTTATAGAATTCTGTGCGTGAGAATGTTTCCAGGAACAAAGCATGAAATGAAAACACAAAACAAAACATAATGCCCATCGATAGATAAGATAAATGATGATATCTCTGCTTGGTCAGTTTCTCCACCTGTGAAATGGATGTACTGTAGAAGTCACTGCATAAGGTTGTTGTCAGGATTAGTTAGTGTGTGGAGCGCTTAGGGTGGCTTTGTGTGTGTTGATGTGCTGACATTAGCTGCTGTCTGCTGCTGTTACTTTTATTTAAGACAAGTTCTTGCTGGGCAGCATGGATTGGTTTTGAACTCAGTGTATAGCTCATGTTGGCCTCAAACTTGATCTTGGCTTAGCTTACTCGGTGCTGTGATCACAGGTATGGGCCACCATACCAAATGTTATTACCTTTATTATTATCACCACTGCTAGGGTACAATGTAGCCAAATGTAAGATAGAAGTGTATATATGATAATATGAGAATCAATCCTTCCTTTCTTTCTTTCTTTTTTTTTTTTTTTTGGTTTTTGAGACAGGGTTTTTCTGGATAGCCTTGGCTGTCCTGGAACTCACTCTGTAGACCAGGCTGGCCTCAAACTCAGAAATCCGCCTGCCTCTGCCTCCCAAGTGCTTGGATCAAAGGCAAGCACCACCACTGCCTGGCGGAACCAAACCTCTGTTCTCTGCGAAAGCAGCCAGTGCTTCTAACTATGAGCCATTTCTCTTTTCCAAAAGATCAATTTTTATAGCTAAGTGATTAATTTTTTTTTTTTTTTTTTTTGGTTTTTCGAGACAGGGTTTCTCTGGATAGCCCTGGCTGTCCTGGAACTCACATTGTAGACCAGGCTGGCCTCGAACTCAGAAATCCGCCTGCCTCTGCCTCCCGAGTGCTGGGATTAAAGGCATGCGCCACCACGCCCGGCTGTGATTAATTTTTATTTTATGTAAATGAGTGTTTTGCCTGCATGCATGTCTGTGCAGTATTGTATGCACTGCATGCAGAATTCATATCCCTTGGAACTGGAGATACAGACAGTTGTGAGCTGCCATGTGGATGCTGGGCATTGAACTCAGTGCTCCAGAAGGGCAGCATCTACAACCTATGTCCTCTCTGTCATCATCATCACCATCACCACTGCCACCATCACCAAAATCACCACCACCACTATTGTCATCACCATTTCCATCTCTATACAGTAGCCTACTGATGGCAGTGTATGCTGCCCATTGCAGTGTGGTCCCAAGTGCTAAACCCTAAAGAAAACTGACTCCTGCCAGGAGCCATCAGTTGTTCAGTTCCCGGCTAAGGCTAGGAGTTCCTACCCTGTTTTTTAAAGTGGCTGTGCCATTTTACAGCCTCAGCAGCACATGATGTTCTAATTTGTCTGCATGCTCACCAACACTGTGTATTGATTCTCTCTCTCTCTCTCTCTCTCTCTCTCTCTCTCTCTCTCTCTCTCTCTCTCAGACAGGGTCTCCTGTAGCTCAGGTGGGCTTTGAACCCTCTGTGTAGCCAAGGACGACTGTCAGTCCTGGCCTTACAGCTTCTGCCTTCTGAGTACAGAGGTTATGAGCATGTACCATCATCTGGTTCAAGCTATGTTGGTGATTAACCCAGGACTTCATGAGTGCTGGGCAGGCATCCCCAGCACACACACACTATATACACACATACTCATGCACACACATGCACACACTCATGTGTACATACACACACAATCATGCACAGTCCCCTCGTACAAATAGTGCCCCCCCATGCATACACACCACCCCTCCCATACTCCAGACATGTACACCACGCACAGCACACACCCCCAGCCCATCCCACACACCACACCACACCACACCACACCACACCACACCACACCACACACACCCACACAGCCTTCCCTATCCAGGTGAACTTTCCTGGGGCTGGGGCTGCTCCACTCTCAGTCAGGGGAAGACATTCGAAGCAAGAGCAGCTCAGTTTTCAGTTTGTTTTCTGACAGGCCAGGGGGCATTATGACATTTGTTCAGAGTAATCCAGAGGACTGGGGCCTGCATATGGTTTGAGCGTGTCTGGAAGGTCATGTTGTAACTTAATTTCAATTCATCTATCAATAGGCATTGGGTTGCTCCTATACTTTAGCCGTTGTCAACACTGCTGCGTCCGTCTGACAACTGCCTGTTCACTGATTAATCTACTTTTAGCTAGTGCAGTGAACTGCCTGAGGCGACTTAATGAAGAAAAGAGGTTTGTTTTGCCTCACAGCTGTGGTCCAAGGTTCAAGGCTTCAATCTGCTGATGTCTTTCTTGCTGGCAGAGCACCACATCAATACAGGGCATCACGTGACAAGAGACAGGGACAGGGTGGGTGTCTCCTCCGGTCTCTCTTCTTCTTATCCAATTACCAATAGTCAACCATAAGAACTCAGCCTGTGACCTGCACTAAGCCCCACCCCTGTCATCACATTAAATTTCTACTCTCGATGCTTTACAGTGGGGATTAAATTTCAACATGTGAGTCTCAGGGGCTCACTGAACCAGACCCAGACAGTGGCAGCTGCTTTCAGTTTTGAGGATTCATACCCAGAAGCTGAATTACTTACTGATAATTCCATTATTATTTTATTATTTATTTATTTATTTTTAAAGATTTGTTTTATTTATTATATGTAAGTACACTGTAGCTGTCTTCAGACACTCCAGAAGAGGGCGCCAGATGGTTGTGAGCCACCATGTGGTTGCTGGGATTTGAACTTATCACCTTTGGAAGAGCAGTCGGGTGCTCTTACCAGCTGAGCCATCTCACCAGCCCTCCATTTTTATTTTTATTTTTTTGAGTCAGGGTCTTGCTGTGTAGCCCAACTTGACCTCAAACTTAGAGTGATCCTCCTGCCTCAGCTTCTTGAGTGCATATGTACCCCAGTATGCATGTGGAGGTCAGAGGACAACTTCTGAGAGTTAGTTCTCTCCTTCTGCCACTTGAAGGACCCAGAGTCAGACAAAGAATTTCAGACACAAAGGCAAGCGCCTTTCCCTGGGGAATCCTGCTGCCCACCCTCCCCAAGCGCCTTTCCCTGGGGAGTCCCGCTGTGCCACCCTCCCCCAACCCAACCCTGCTTTGTTCCCCGTGTTTGGATATCATATCTTACCTAACCCAGGAAGGAGCACAAAGTTTCTTTTATATCTTAAGTGTTTTATAGTTTTAAATGTTTATTTATTTATTTATTTATTTTGGTTTTTTTTTTCGGGACAGGGTTTCTCTGTGCAGCCCTGGCTGTCCTGGAACTCACTCTGTAGACCAGGCTGGCCTTGAACTCAGAAATCCTCCTGCCTCTGTCTCTCAAGTGCTGGGATTAAAGGTGTGTGCCACCACTGCCTGGTTATTTAAAATTTTTAAAGGTTCGTTTTTAATTTTAATTTTGTTTATGTGTGACTGTGCATGGGCATGCGTGTGAGCACAATGCCATGGAGACCAGAAGGGGGTGTTGTATTCCCTGGAAGATTCCCTGGAACTAGTGTTATAGGTACTTATAAGTCATCCGGGGTGGGCGCTAGGGTTAACTAACTGCAGGTCTTCAGAAATAGCAAGTGCTTGTAACTGCTGAGCCATTTGCCCACTTACTCATAATTTACATTATTTTTTATTTTGTGAGACAGAGTCTAACTAACTATGTAGCCCTCCCTCAATGGCCTGGAATTTATATCAGGCTGGCCTTGAACTCAAAGATAACCACCTGCTTCTTATGCCTCTCAAGAGCTGAGAGGTGTGCATCATCACACACAGCATAATTTAATGAAGCGGGATACCATGCCTGCCAATCCTTTGGCTTCCTGTAGCTTTGTGTGTATTCTCGGGGTGGTGGGCAGCAGACATTTCAAGCAAGTGCTCCATCACTGAGCACTCCATAGCTTTCTTTGGGATTTTAATTAATTAACTAGTTGATTGACTGATTGATGTTCTTTGAGGCAGGGTTTCTCTATGTATCTCTTGCTGTTTTTTTTTTTTTTTCAAAGATTTATTTATTATTATATCTAACTATACTGTAGCTGTCTTCAGACACACCACAAGAGGGCATCAGATCCCATTACAGAAGGTTGTGCGCCACCATGTGGTTGCTGGGATTTGAACTCAGGACCTTCGGAAGAACAGTCGGTGCTCTTAACCACTGAGCTATCTCTCCAGCCCCTCTTGCTGGTTTTAAACTTGTCAGTATTCCTCAACTGTTCAAGTAGCTGAGATTATAGGCCAGCGCCACCAAGCCTTGCCACAGGAGTTTATTGTCTTAGTTTCTTTTTAGTTTTGAGACAGGGTCTCACTATGTGGTTCTTGCTGTCCCAGAGCTGTCAGTATAGAGCTGTCAGTATAGAGCTGTCAGTATAGAGCGGTCAGTATAGAGCGGTCAGTATAGAGCTGTCAGTATAGAGCGGTCAGTATAGAGCAGTCAGTATAGAGCAGGCTAGCCTTTTATTTACAGAGACCTGCCTGCCTCTGGGTGGTGTCATGTTTGGGCTCATGTTTCACTGTGTACACACAGTTGACGAGTGTGTTTTGTTGTTGCCATTGCATTTTGCTCGTCTGGTGTGGGAGCCCAGGTGTGCTCTGTCTCTGAGCTGTCTGTCTCCAGCTCTAGTTGGTTTTATGTATTCTGTTTAGGGGGAAGACATACTTGTAAGCTAGTTTTACATGTTCATTGTTTTTAATTTTTTTTATTTATGTGTGTGTGTGTGATTTTCCTGTATGTGTGTGTATCTATGTGTCAATGTGTGTGCCTGGCTCTCAGGAAAGCTAGAAGAGGGTGTTGAATCCTCTGAGACTGGATTTACACACAGTTATGAGTTGTCTTATGGGAGCTTGAACCTGGGTCCCCTGGAAGAGCAGACAATGCTTTTATTGTTACAAGATTTACTTTAAATTTATTTTATGTGTGTGTGGGTTCTCCAGTGCTTTTAGCTTCTGAGCCACCTCTCCACCCAGCAGTGTGTATCCTTCTAAATGTTGGAGAGAATTTATCAGTGAACCTATCTGTGCTTGGGCTTAATTTAATTTTTCTTTTTTTATTACTAATCCGATGTTAGTATGAACTTTTATAGTACTGGGGCTTTTCAGTAGTGTTTAACCCTTCAGTAAGACATTACATGTTGGGGTTGGGGATTTAGCTCAGCAATAGAGCCCTGGGTTTGGTCCTCAGCTCTGAAGGAAAAGACGAAAAGAAAAAGGGGAAAAAAGACATTACATGCTCATGTTCATAGGTGTGTGTATTCATGTATGTTCATGTGTCTGCGTGTTTATGTACATATGTCATGGTGTGCATGTGGAACCCTAATATCAACCTCTGGTGTTGCACTCAGGAGTTATCCACCTTTCTTTTTTTTTGGGGGGGGGTGTTCAATACCGGGTTTCTCTGTATAGCCCTGGCTGTCCACCTTGCTTTTTGAGGTAGTCATTTACTGGCCTGGAGCTCACCAGCTGGACGAGGCTGGTTGGCCAGCAAGCCTCAGAGCCTGCCTATCTCTGGCTCCCTGGAGCTGGGTTTACAGGCTCGTGCCACTACCATACCTCAGCTTTATTTTTTACATAAATTCTGGAAATGGAACTTAGGTTCACCACATACTTGCAAACTAGTCACTTCACTGGTCAATCTGTCTCCCTGGCCCAACATTAAAATTTTTCAAAAGAGCATAAACCGTGGAGATAGGTAAACTTAGGTTCTGCTGAGATGTAGCGTCGCTGCCTGCAGACTTCAGAGGAGCCTGACTCAGTGTTGGAAAGATGTGCAGGGAGCTTAGGGCCTACCAACAGCCTCTGACCAGTTCTAACAATGACTCCACAGCTTCTTTTCCTCTACCTTTTGGCCACAGGGCTCTGTGCCATTTCTAGTCAGTGCCACCTCTGGTACCACCGTGCTAGGGGCCTTTGACCCCCTGGATGCAATTGCCGATGTTTGCCAGCGACACGGACTGTGGTTCCATGTGGATGTGAGTGAGACTTGGGTCTCGGGGGTAGGGTGGGCTACGCTGAGGCCAAGACCCACGCTGTTCCTCCTGCTCCACAGGCTGCCTGGGGTGGGAGCGTCCTGCTGTCTCGGACACACAGGCATCTCCTGGATGGGATCCAGAGGTGCATACAGCCTCCCTCCCGAATCTCTCCCTTCCAATCCTTGGTTCTCAGGATAGCCACAAACTAGGGAGCCTGGGGAGGGTGAGATGGGACCTGGACACATGATTGATTTCTGATTAGAGGGAGGGTAGTTAGGGAATTCTTCCTGGCTGCAGGGCAAGGGTAACCCTTGACCTTGACATTGGTTGGAGGAGCCGCTGACCCAGCTTTGCCTTGTCTTACCCAGGGCTGACTCCGTGGCCTGGAACCCTCACAAGCTTCTCGCTGCAGGGCTGCAGTGCTCTGCTCTTCTTCTCCGGGACACCTCGGTAGGTCCGTCCTGGTTCCAGACCCCAGCCTTCCTTTCTCTGGACCCTAGTTTGTCTGTCTTGCCTCATCAATCTGGGCCTTAATGTGCTCCCTTATCCCTCCCAGATGAAGCCACACCTCTCTGACCACCCCAACCCCGTGTTGAGCTCCATGTGCCCAGTGGAATGTTTCCATGGGACAGAAAGGGTTTCTATCTTGTTCTTATGGTTGGAGAGATCTGGGGCGGAATTTGGGAAGAGCTCTTGTGTTGGCTGGCAGCTGCCTCAGTGCTGGCTGCCTGACTCCAGGGAGGAGAGAGGAGGCTAAGCTGAGACCCTGCTGTGTAGCACCTCAGGAAGGCCTGCTGATAGCTCCCTCCCCACAGAACCTGCTCAAGCGTTGCCACGGATCCCAGGCCAGCTACCTCTTTCAGCAAGACAAGTTCTACGATGTGGCTCTGGACACCGGAGACAAGGTGGTGCAGTGTGGCCGCCGTGTCGACTGTCTGAAGCTGTGGCTCATGTGGAAGGCGCAGGGTGGGCAGGGGTTGGAGCGGCGCATCGACCAGGCCTTTGCTCTCACCCGGTAAGCATGAAGGACCCAGATCTCCTTCTCCTCCGCTCTCCATGGCCTTCCTGGGGCCTCTGTAGGTCTCCGCTGTCTCCTTGCCTCTTCCTTTCCTCCATGTGTGCTTTCTTACCCTTTCCCCCAGGTACTTGGTGGAGGAGATTAAAAAGCGGGAAGGATTTGAGTTGGTCATGGAGGTAGGACTCCTGGCTCCTTTGAATGCCTCTCCCAGCCCCCACCTTGTTCCTACATGAATCCTCATAAAGGACCAGGAGCAAAGACAGGGAAACAACCCCTTCCTTCCCCAACTCATGCCTCCCTTATCCCTCCCCTCAGCCCGAGTTCGTCAACGTGTGCTTCTGGTTTGTGCCTCCCAGCCTGCGGGGGAAGAAGGAGAGTCCAGATTACAGCCAAAGGTTGTCTCAGGTAGTCTAGTCTTTGCCCTCTGGTAACCCAGTTCCAGGAACTAAGCAGCAGGTATGTTTCTGCCCTCTGCTGGCTCTGCCTGGTATTGCATATCCCTGCCTCTTGAGATGGCAGGCACCTCCTTACTCTCTCTTTTTTTTTTTTTTTTTTTTTTTTTTTAATAGGGGGCAGGTAGGGAGAAAAATATATTTCTGGAAAGTAAGGAGACAGAGCAGGGTTACCAGAGAAGTCACCAGCGTGCACCACACAGATGTCTGTGCTGGAACTAAGGCCAAAGATAGATCAGGAATAGCTCATCATCCCAGATGTGCTTGCAGAGGCAGGGGGATATGTTATGTCCTTATTCCTAAGAATGGGTTAGTGCTGGCAGCCTCAGTAACCTGCAGGAACATCAGCACCCTGCCCTCCTGGGGCTGTTACTGCAGAGGTGGTGTCCCCTGTGTACACTTGTGTTCAAGGCGGCTTGGTAAGTTACCTCTAGATTACATGTCACGCTCAGGAACTAAGGGGGAGAAGGTATTGAGGATGGAGGCTTGAAACTGGGGAGCAGCAGTGTTGAATTCATCAGAGACAGGTCTGGTTTGGTGTCCCCAGCTCCAACTTTCCTGGAGAGAGGAGATGGAGGAAGAAAGCAGGATTTGGAGAAGGCTGCTCAGGTGGCATGTCCTGGGAAAGGGGTGTGAGCAGAGATGTGGTGATGGCCCAGGGAGCTGGGCTGGCTGCTTCAGCTCTGCCTCTGCTACCCACAGGTGGCCCCTGTGCTCAAGGAGCGCATGGTGAAGAAGGGGACCATGATGATTGGCTACCAGCCCCATGGGACCCGGGCCAACTTCTTCCGAATGGTGGTGGCCAACCCCATCCTGGCCCAGGCCGATATAGATTTCCTTCTGGGCGAGCTGGAGCTCCTGGGCCAGGACCTGTGAGCTGCTTCCGCTTTCTGCCCCACCCAAGCTCTGCATGATCTCCTGGGTTCTCAAAATCGACCTTTCTAGGAAACAGTGGCCTTGACTGTGTTTGCTCTCACACGCTCATTCTCCCAGCTAAGTATTGGCTGTCAGGAAGGTGTCTAAACACACTACAGTATGCTCTTACGGAATATGCTTTTATTAAGTTGGGCATAGGGGCACACACCTTTAATACCAGCACTGGGGGGCGGGGGGGAGCAAAAGCAGGCAGATCTCTGAGTTTGAGGCCAGCCTGGACTACAGAGCTGGGCTACACAGAGAAACTGTCTCAAAAAGGAAAAAAAAAAAAAAAAGGAAAGAAAAAGAAAAGAAAAAATATTTTTCATTAAAATTATGTTTATAAAGAATTTTTATTAATATGGGAGAAATGGTACGATGTATTGAGAAAACTGGATATGAGTTTATATATCATGGTATCTGAGTTAGGCTAAAAATTACATAGGAAAAGATGGTGGGTGGAACTGTGCCAAAGGTCAGCAGTTTTCCCTGGAACAGGCTAATAGGCTGTTCCCAAATCAACCTCTCAGACCTTTTGTGCTTCCCCATTTTATTATGTAACAACATCACATACTTCTGAAATAGGACAATAAAGCTGCAGTTTCCGTTATATTTTGGTATGTTTTAAAAGCTTTATTTCTAACTAAACAATAGAGAACTTGAAGCAAGCAAGCAGCAAACAGAAAAGCACATGGGAGATATCGTCTCCATTCAGAATCTTAGTGGGAGAGACACCCCAGGGTGAGGTCAGTCACACGTAATAGCACCTTGGGATATCAGAAAGGAACAGGCAGGCATGGCACCTTTAAACCCAGCGCTGAGATAGACCTCTGCCAGCCAGTCAAGCTACATAGTGAGAACTAGTGAGAAGGAAGAAGAGAAGAAGACAGGCCTAGTGATTCCAGGTGCGAACACCATATCTTTGCCTGCCTGCCTGTCTGTCTATGTTTTGTTTGTTTTGAGCTAGCTATATACTTTTGAGCCTCCTGCCTTTACCTCTCCTGGGATTACAATCACACATCACTACATCAGGTTTATTGTTTTGTGGTTTTTTTGAGGCAAGGCCTCATGTAACCTATGCTGGCCTTGAATTCCTGACCCTTCTGCCAGTATTCCACATGAGTTCCATTTTGCTGCTATGCCTGACCCTGCTACTTATAAAAATCCTCATCCAAAAACAACAATAACAACAAAAATCAGAGCCAGGGATGTAGCCCATTTGGTGGAATGTTTGCCTAGCAGTCTAGTTGCCTTAGCTTTGAGCCCCTGGGCTGCATTGCAATCCAAGTGTGGTGGCACACGCCTTTAGTCCCAGCACTCGGGAGCCAGAGGCAGGCGGATTTCTGGGTTCGAGGCCAGCCTGGTCTACAGAGTGAGTTCCAGGACAGCCAGGGCGATACAGAGAAACCCTGTCTCAAAATACCAAAAAAAAAAAAAAAAAAAAAAAAAAAAAAAAAAAAAAAAAAGTCTGTCTGGCTCATTAGATAAAGGTGGTTCTTGCCAAGTGAAATAACCTGAGCTTGAATCTCAGAGCCAACAGTTTGAAGAGAGAACTGAGAACTGGTTCCTGGCGGTTGGTTTTTTTTTCCCCTTGTTCCGGTCAACCCTGCTCGCTCCGCTCGACCCCGCTTGCTCCCTCCCCGGCTCCGCTCGCTCTGGCTCCGCTCCCTCTGGCCAGCCCCACTCCCTCCCGGCTGTCCCCGTACGGCCCCTGCTTGTTCCATCCGGCCCCGCTCACTCCGATCGGCTCCGCTTGCTCCGGTTGGCCCTGCTAGCTCCGGCCATCCCCGCTTGCTCCAGCCGTCCCCGTTTGGCTCCGCTCGCTCTGGACAGCCTCGCTTGCTCCAGTTGGTCTCTACGGTCCAAGGATTCATTTCTTATTATTCTTCATAAGTACGCTGTAGCTGACTTCAGACGCACCAGAGGAGGGCGTCAGATCTTGTTACGGGTGGTTGCTGGGATTTGAACTCATCACCTTCGGAAGAGCAGTCGGGTGCTCTAACCCACTGAGCCATCTCACCAGCCCCGGCATGGATGTTCTTACACAAACAGACACACACATGGTAAATAATTTTAAAGATGTATGTATGTTTGCATCTGTACATGAATGCACTTTTTTTTTTTTTTTTTTTTACATCTAGGCATGATGGCTCATGCCTTAGTACTTAGGAGGCAGAGGCAAGAGGATCTTAGAGTTCAAGGCCAGCCTTGTCTATATAGAGATCCAGTCTAGCATGGATACATCCAGGAGACTGGATAAAGAATTTTGACTCTCAGGTCTATACCCAGGTTCAAATCCCAGCAGCAGCTCACAACTATCTGTAATTCCAAGATCTTACACTTTCCCATTGACATACATGCAGGCAAAACACCAATGCACATAAAATAAAGGTAAATACATTTAAAAAAAAAAAAAAAAGGAAAGAAAGAATTTGACTCTCTGATGTGGGTTTGCATCATCCAGTCCCTGGGGACACTTCCTGATCTTGGGCATCCTCATCTCTTGTTCTCTGCCTTCGATTTCCTGTTCCTGGCCTTTGAGCTCAGGCCAGTAGTCCTACCACAGGTTCCACGCCCTTGAACCTAGATTGAATTACACAGTTGGCCTTCCTGGTCTTTTAGGTCACAGATAGCATAGCATGGGTGTTCTCTGCCTTTGTACTGTGAGGCAGTTCTCATAACTTTCCTCTGGGCTGGAGAGATGGCTCAGTGGTTAAGAGCAGTGACTGCTCTTCCAATGGTCCTGAGTTCAAATTCCAGCAACCACATGGTGGCTCACAACCATCCAAAATGAGATCTGATGCCCTATTCTGGGGTGTCTGAAGACAGCTATAGTGTACTTACATATAATAAATAAATAAATCCTCAAAAAATAAGTTTCCTCTTACAATTGTTCATTCATATGTATGTGTGTGTGTGTCTAACAGGTTGTGTCTTTCTCTGATTAATTGCACTTGTTCTCCAAGTCAGTGTTGCCTTAAGATTAGGAACATGATAACACCTACTTCCTTTTCCCACCACTGCTCAGCACAAAGTTCAAGTTTCTAGCCAGGACAATTAGGTAAGAAATGAAATAAAAGTCATTGTATATTCAAAAGGGAAAATCAAAACTATTTCTGTTTATGCACAACGTGTAGAAAATCCACCAGAATAACTTAGACATACCAGAATCTAATAACTATAGTTCGTCTAGTGTATGTGATGTCCTCGATTTCACACACACACACACACACACACACACACACACACACACACACACTGGGGTATAGCACAGTGCTAGAGTGCCAGCCTAAAATAACTGAAAAGTTCGAAAGCTCCTAGGACACAGATGAGGGTATGTAAAATGGGCTGTGGTGGGACATGCTCATATTCTTGGCATAGAGAGGCACAGGCAGGAGATGGGGGTTTAGTCATCCCTGGCTTTGTAAAGAGCTTGAGTACAGTCTCAGCTGTGTGAGGATCCCTGTCTCAAATGCTCCCCTGTCAATATACAGAGATGAGTAATATTTGTATTAACAATGAATGATGTAAAATGAAACTAACAATTTCATTTATAGGAATATAAAGAAAGAATAACGTGGGGCTGGTGAGATGGCTCAGCGGGTTAGAGCACCCGACTGCTCTTCCGAAGGTGATGAGTTCAAATCCCAGCAACCGCATGGTGGCTTACAACCACCCGTAACAAGATCTGACGCCCTCCTCTGGTGCGTCTGAAGTCAGCTACAGCGTACTTATGAAGAATAATAAGAAATGAATCCTTGGACCGGAGAGACCAACCGGAGCAAGCCAGGCTGTCCGGAGCAAGCGGAGCCGAACGGGGATGGCCAGAGCAAGCGGGGATGCCGGAGCTAGCAGGGCCGGAGCGAGTGGGGCCGAACGGGGATGGCCGGAAAGAGCGGGGCCAAACCGGAGCAAGCGGAGACAATCAGAGCGAGCGGGGCTGGCTGGAACAAGCGGGGGCCGTACGGGGGCGGCCGGGAGCAAGTGGGGCTGGCCGGAGCAAGCGGGGTCGAGCAGAGCGAGCGGGGTTGACCGGAACAAGGGAAAAAAAAAAAAAGAATAACGTGTAGAAATTAACAAGAGTGAAAAGTATATACTCAGTAAAGCACAAACACAGAAATGATTTTTTTTTTTTTTTTGAGACAGGGTTTCTCTGTACAGCGCTGGCTGTCCTGGAGCTCACTTTGTAGACCAGGCTGGCCTCGAACTCAGAAATCCGCCTGCCTCTGCATCCGGAGTGCTGGGATTAAAGGCGTGCGCCACCACACCCGGCTTGTTTTTGTTTTTTTGAGACAGGGTTTCTCTTAGTAGCCCTGGCTGTCCTGAAACTCCCAGAACTCCATCCTGTAGACCAGGTTGGCCTCAAACTCAGATATCCACCTTTCTCTGCCTCCCAAGTGCTAGGATCAAAGGCTTGTACCACTACCCAGCTGTTTTGTTTTTGTTTTTTGAGACTATTTCTCTATGTAACCTTAGCTATTGTGGAACTCACTCTGTAGACCAGGCTAGCCTTGAACTCACAGAGATCAGCTTGCCTCTGCCCCCACAATGATAGGATTAAAGGTGTGTGTCACCATCTCCTGGCTTGAAACAGGGTCTTATGGTAACCCAATTTGGCCTCACACTTAGAATTATTGTGCCCAAAGTTGAGTTTCAATTCCTGGTTTTCCCATTTGTATCTCCCAAGTGCTGGAATTACAAGTGTGTGCTACTATACCAGCTCAGAACTCTTAAAACTCAATAATGACAACACAGCCTGATTTGAAAAACAAGGCAAATGTCTGAATCATTGTTTCTCCAGAGATGATGGACAGGGCCTTAAAGCAAGCCTCAAGGTTCCCAACCTCATTAATCATCAGGAATAGCAAATCAAAAGTACACTGAGGCAGTTAGGTCTGGTTTGCACCTGCAGTGCCAGCACTCAGAAACGGACAGAAGAATCACCAGGATTTACAGCTAGCTTGATCTACCTGGTAAATTCTAGGCCAGCCAAGGATAGATTAAGACTGTCTCAAAAAAAAAAAAAAAAAAAAAAAAACCAAAGCAAGGCCTTGGGCTGTAGCCTTTAATCCCAGCACTCGGGAGGCAGAGGCAGGCGGATTTCTGAGTTCGAGGCCAGCCTGGTCTACAGAGTGAGTTCCAGGACAGCCAGGGCTACACAGAGAAACCCTGTCTCAAAAAACCAAAAAAAAAAAAAAAAAAAAAAAAAGGCCCTAGGATCAATCCCAGTGCACAAAACAAAAAGAGACAAAACAGTAACAAGTAAGAGAAACATTTGCCTGATGGCCTACGCCCTGAGAGGCAGAGGCTGGTGGATCTCTGTGAGTTCCAGGCAGGCCTGGTTTACAGAGCGAGTTCACGACAGCCAAGGCTACACAGAGAAACCCTGTCTCAAAAAACAAAATCAAACTCAAACCCAACAGGTTCATGATTCTACATTCCAAGTGCTAGGAATAAAGACAGGCACCACCATACCTGGCTTAGAAACATTTTCCCTCCTCCCAGATGACCCTAGTGCCTGTGTCAACTTGGCAAAACCTAACCAGGACAATATATGATTCATTTTAAAATGTCATTTGTGTGTAGTATGTATTGTACGTGTTTATGCGGGTGCATGTTCTCCTGTGTGTGTGCAAGAGAGATACTAGGTGTTCACCTTGATTTCACCCCACCTTGTTTTTGTGAGCCAGTTACCTTCAGTGAGCCTAGAGTTTGATTGAGCTAGACTGCCTGGCCAATGAACTCCACCTGTCTCCACTTCCCAGCCTAGAGGCTGCAGAAGTGGGCTGCCACGCCCTGCATTTATGTGGGTAGCAAGGTTCCAAACACAGGTCCTCACGCTTCCGTGGCAAGCATTTTACAAACTGATCCTTCACTCCAGCCCCACGACCCACAGATTCTGTCGCAGAGGCAGTCCGGTAGAGGTTTAGACACCAGGCTTACCATCTGGAGATCATCCAATGGCTGTTAAGTTAAATGTAGTAAGAACCAGCTCTTGGGAAATCCCACCAAGAATCCCTGTCCCCTGAGGGCCACACTGACTGTCCACTGCAGATGGAAATACAAGTAAAATGTGGCACGCATGACAGATCTGTACCATATTGGCAGACACGACACAAATATCTCAGCATCATTGTTAATATACTTTAAAAATAGTGACATGTCAAATGTGATGAAACTATTAATTACTGAGAGTGCAGTGGATGACACAAAGCCTGTGAGGCCAGAGGACAACTTCCTGGAGTCACTTCTCTTCTACCTTTGCATGGGACTGGGAGTTAAACTCAGGTGGTCCGGCTGGTGTGGCAGGTGATTTTATCTGCCAAGTCAGGGCAGGAACCAAGCAGGGCAGGAACTTGGAAGTAGGAGCTGCCTGTTAGCTTGCTACCCATGGCTTGTTCAGCCTGCTTTGTAATAGAACCCAGAGCCACCAGCTCAGGGTTATACTGCCCAGAGTGAGCTTGGCCTTTCCACATCAATCACTAATTAAGAAAATACCCTACAGCCAGATTGTATGAAGGAATTTTCTCAGATGAGGTTCCTTCCTCTCAGATGATTGTGTCAAGTTAACATAAAACTATGTACTACAGCCATATATATATATATATATATATATATATATATATATATATATATATATATATATATATATATATATATATATCAGACAGAGTAGGTCTGTTGTGGATCCCTTTGGTGCTGTTAATTCTGTTTCCTCAAGAAGGGCTGCTCCAGTGAGGAATGGATCACATATGTAGGTGATTTCATGTGAACCTCCCCATTTTAACTGGTCAAATAAAGGCTAGGGCCTGTGATTGGGTAGTGGAAGGGAAAGGTGGGACTGGAGGTTTTAGAGAGGGGAAAGAGGAAGGAGGAGAGGGATATGAGGAGAAGAGGAAGAGAAGGAAGAAGATGGAGCAGAACCATATGACCTGGAGAAGCCGCAAGTGGCAAGGGATCTTTTCGCTGGGGAATAGAGTAGTGTAGTGGTAGATCTGCCCAGTATGGGCACGGAGCTTATAAACATTATAACTGAGTTGTGTGTTCATTGCATGGGCTTATTGGCGTTGGAGATTTACTGCAACAGGTCTCTATAATGGGAAGGGCAGTAATAGGTTGACTGTAGTCAGTATCTCATGCTGAAATAGGACCTTTGTAGACTCAAAACCACACCATGTTGAATGGTAATGAGCATCCAAGTAGACGGATCACAGGTAACTCCAGAAGAGGGTTTGGAGAGAAGGATGTAGAGATGGGAGATTAGTGTGTGTGTGTGTGTGTGTGTGTGTGTGTGTGTGTGTGTGCTGTTTGTGTGCTGTTGGAGGAAGCCTTGCTCCATAAAACCCAATTCTATAGTCTAAGAGCCTCAGAACCAGAATAAACAAAAGGACCTAACATGAAACCAGGAGGCAACTCAGGCCTGACAGTGAAGTAATATCCTTACCAAACAACAAAAAGAAACAAAAAGCAACCCAGGTACTGGCAGGATCACTCCGGTCTGAGGAGCTCTTGCTGCCCAGCCTGACAACCTAAGGTTAATCCCTGAGATGGACACAGCAAAAAGAACCGATTCCATATCCTATAATGCACATCTGCCACCACTTACTGTAAAAATATCTGGATTGAGGTTTCTGTTTCTCAGCTAAGCCAAGCCAGCCCCGGTGATCCTCTGTCTTCATGGGGTTTCAGGCATGCACGACGGACCACACCTGGCTGGATTTGTGGTACTGGGATCTGAATTAGGTGGCTCTGTGGCAAGCACTCTTAGCTGCTGAGCCGTCCCTCCGGCCTCAAAAGCAATAGGTGTAGCCTCTAGATACACAGCTTTGGCCAGCTCTGCACACTCCTTAAAAAGTGAATTCTCTGGCCTTGCTCCAGACTCAGTGACTCAGAGGTTCAGAAACTCTTGGGTTGAGTTTGGGGTGAGAGAGAGTTCAACAGTCTATATTACAAAGGCAGCTCCTTCTTTCCCAGACACCTGTCTTTAGTCATGACCCTGTTGGGGAGTACAAGCTAGGGCTTGAACTCAGAGTTAGTAGAAAGCAAGTCTGGTGTGGACAGCCATTTGTCACTGCCACTGAGTGAATGACCTTCGGAACCTCTGAGCAGAAGTCAGGGTATGACATGCTGAAAGAAAGAGACTCAGAGCTGTGGCCCTATAGAGACGGCAGTTACTATGGCTGGCTCCCTGTCCACCAGAAAACATAGGGACCCATGGGAAGATGTATCTAGCTGCTTAGAAAGCAGTCAGGAACACTTAAATATATCCAAGTCATGTACAAAACCAAAAACAAATCCAAGACCCTAAACTCCATCACTTTCTGGAAATGGTCATTTTGAATAACAACAACAACAACAACAAAAAAGCAAAAAACAGTATATGTACGCCGGGCGTGGTGGTGCACGCCTTTAATCCCAGCACTTGGGATGCAGAGGCAGGTGGATTTCTGAGTTCTAGGCCAGCCTGGTCTACAGAGTGAGTTCCAGGACAGTCAGGGCTATACAGAGAAACCCTGTCTCGAAAAACCAAAAAAAAAAAAAAAAAAAAAAAAAAAAAAAAAAAAAAAAAAAAAAAAAAAAAAAAAAAAAAAAAAAAAAAAACCCAGTATATGTACAAGGGACAGAACTGGCAAGACTCAAATCAGTGGTTTGGATGAACAAATGGAAAAAATATTTCAAAGCAACTAATATGGGAAGATGGAAATAACTAGAAAAGTACCATGCTTCGATTCTAGTTCCAATAGTTCCGACACTGAACTGTTCTGGAATTTAAAGGAGCAGATGGGGGAAGGCAGACATAATTACACCATTACAGAGTGGAAAATACCTTGCTGGCTCCATCAAAGACCTGAGCTTACAGAGTGGGGGAGGGGGGGACACAAAAGATAAAGAAGAAACCCAGATGGGAAACACCCAGATTTTGAGGTCACAGAGAAATCACTGTCCAGTTTCTAGACAGAACAAGTTACTGATAAGGGGGATGGTCTTAGCTTGGCAGAGAGCAGTACACGAAGGAAACCAAAAAGTAGCTTCTCACACAGCAGCAAATGCGTTGTTCAGCTGTCAGGGCAGAAGAAACATGTCTGAGGCCAAGACTTGAGTAACTGAGTTTAATCCCTGGGATCCACAAAATAGGAGACTTGATTCTTTTTTTGTTTGTTTTCTGAGACAGGGTTTCTCCGTGTAGCCCTGGCTGTCCTGGAGCTCACTTTGTAGACCAGGCTGGCCTCAAACTCAGAAATCCTCCTGCCTCTGCCTCCCGAGTGCTGGGATCAAAGGCGTGCGCCACCTCGCCTGGCTGTGAAGTTACTTTCTTTTCTCATTGCTGTGATAAAATTCTCTGATGAATTGACTTAAGGAAGGAAGGATTTTCTTCTGGCCCACAGAAAAGGTACAGCCCATGTTGGTGAGGAAGTCAGATAAAGCAGCCTGAAGCAGCTGTTACAGGCGTCCAGAGTCAGGAAACTTTGAGAGTGGTGAGGGCCTGCCAACTTACCAGCACTTAGCTGAGAGTGATTTGGGCATGCCATCTTTCCAGGCTTAGCTTTGAGATGTGTCCTTGCTCTCTTACCCTGGCTGGACCTTAACATTCAATCCTCCTGCCTCAGAATTATGGGAATGTACCACTCAACTTACCTTCTCTTTTTGTTTGTTTCTGTTTTTTTTTTTTTTTTTTTTTTTTTTTTTGAGACAGGGTTCTCTGTGCACCCCTGGCTAACCTGGAACTTGCTCTGTAGACCAGGCTAGGCTGGAACTCAGAGATCTGCCTACCTCTGCCTCCTGAGTGCTTCGATTAAAGGTGTGTGCCATCACCACCTGGCTCCCTATTTTAATTATGTGTATGCATGTGTGTGACTGTGAGCTTGTATGCTAGAGTGCATTACCTCAAACGGCCATAAGAGGGCGTCAGACCTCTTGGAGCTGCAATTATAGGTTGTGAGCCTCTGGATAAGGCTGCTGGAAACTGAACTCAGATCCTCTGCAAGAGCAGTGCAAACTTTTAACCAGTGACACCTTTCTCCAGCCCCTCCTGGAACAATGTTTCACCTCTTTTTGCTAGAAAATATCCTTTGGGAAGTATATTAAGAAACAGAGATATATACTCAATGTGTGTGCATGTGTGTGTGTGCCCCTGCACGTGCATTATAGATATACTATAGGTTATTTGTCATGTATTGTTTATAAGGCCACTTGTTGACAAAGTGCATTTTCCTTGGCACACACCTTTGATCCCAGTACTTGAAAGGCAGAGACAGGGGGATCTCTGTGAGTTTGCAGCCAACCTGTTGACATAGCAAATTTTAGGCCAGTCCTAGAGCTAAATAAAATAAAAACAAACAAAGGAAAAATGAAAAAAGGAAAGAAAGAAAGAAAGAAAGAAAGAAAGAAAGAAAGCCAAAGTGGAATAAAACAAAACCACCACAAATCCAAAAAGTCAAATTAACAAAATAATAATAATAATAAAATAAAACAATAATAAAGTAGGGTTGTTAACAAATCATCAGTGAATTAAAAAAGAGACTAAGATTTTATTTTATTTTATTTGTTTAAGATTTATTTATTTAATGTATGTGAGTATACTTCAACTGTCTTCAGACACACCAGAAGAGGGCATCAGATTCCATTACAGATGGCTATGAGCCACCATGTGGTTGCTGGGATTTGAAATCAGGACCTCTGGAAGAGCAGTCAGTGCTCTTAACCATTGAGCCATCTCTCCAGTCTGAGACTAAGATTTTATTGTTGCATTAGGAGAAGCAGAAAGAACCAAATGTGTCAAACTTTGGTGGCCCCTGTTCCTCTGAGTCTCTGCACACCTGGAGAGCCATGGGTCAGAAGCTAACCTAACCTGTGCCCAGTCCAGAGGATAGGTGCTCAAGTCACACCATACTGAGCCTGTGGTCAGCTGCTCACAGAAGTGTGTACCTGAGTCCCCATGGCCCCCTGGAAGGTCCTATGTGCAAGTCCCTGACTCCAAATGAGGTAGTGAGGAACCCTGGCTCCGGGGCTTTGCAGGTAGAGAAGAGCTTGATGCTGTCATCTGCACAATGTGAAGCCTTGACTTCTAGGGATGGCAGGACCAAGAGCGGGGTGTGACCATCCCCCAGAATGTTGTCTGTGTTAGGAAAGGGTAGATTATGAGTGAGGTCACTCTTGGTGACACACATTATGAATCTAAAACTGTGAGTCCCCCTCCCCCCCCAGCCATACCCTGTCCCTGACCTAGCTATTGAATAGATCAGAGCCCAACATGGCTGGCTGTTGGATGCCCTATCTTGCATGGGGAACCAGGAGAGGAGAGCTTATCTTACCTGGGTCAGGGGACAGTGTCGACGAGCATACCACTCCTGGCAGTATAGGCTGACCTGGATGCCCTGGCCCATGAAGAGAAAGGTCCACATCAGGATGTTCCAGGCTGGACCTGTATGTCTGTCATTCATGGTGAAGTTCAGCAGCCCTAGTTGGGAGGCAGGTTGTCACTCTAGTGCCCTGTCTCCTTTTGCCTCCCATGCTAGGGGCTGGGAAGGGATTTACCACAAAGGAAACCCTCCCTCCCCAGACAAGACCTTGATCCCAGCTGCAGAAACTCCTAAAGGTCTCAGGAACTGGGAGAAATCCATATTGCTCAGTTTACCCCTCAATTACTGAATCATGCTGTATTTCTGGCCATACCAAGCTTTCTTTCCCCTTCCCTCCTTCTCCCCTGATCAAATGCTTCTCTGTGGCCAGAAACATCCCTCAGGATATGTATGCCTATTGCCTGCCAAGGCCACCCACACAGCTTTCTCCTTAGCATCTCAGGAGCAGCCTGGCCGCCTCCCACAGGCTGACTCCCATCTAGGGCCATAGAGGTTGCACTCACCCCCGAACACAAGGAATAGCATCAGCATGACAGGGTAGAAGAACCCCAGGACGAAGCAGAAGATGTACTCATGCACCACCGCAGACACCAGGAACACTCCCAGCATGGCCACCCCGCGAGCCCGCCTGCCTACGAGCTGGGGGGGGGGGGGCAGGGAAGAAAATGAGCAATGAGCGAGCGAGTCTCACACAGCACCTTCACAGAGAGCCCCCCCCCCCTTCACGAAGCCAGGAAGGAACGGGATTCAACGGAAGGGTGTGGGAACTAGGGGTCTGAGGGGCTCCACACTAATCTCGTTTAAGACCAGCGTTCTAACCTGTTGGTCCTTTGCCCTGTGATTTTACTACTTTTGTATTTTGACAGTGTTGGAGACCAGGGCCTTATGAATGCTAGGCAAGTGCTCTGCTACTAAGAGTGTCCCCATCATCAACATCACCAGCATCACCAGCATCATGACCACTGTCATCACCATCCTTTTGTATTTTTGAGACAGAGTCTCTCTGTGTAGTCCAGGCTATCCTAGAGCTCTACATGTTAAGCCCGGCTGGTCTTGAGCTCATAGAGATTCTCCTCCTCTGCCTCCTCTGCCTGAGCCACCATATCTGGCCCCCTCTAGTCTTATATTTTGTGTGCAAGTGTCCATGAGTGTGCAGGCCAGAGGACACTGTCCTGTTACTTAAGCCCCTTCTGTTGTTTTCTGAGAATCCCCTGTGTCTGGAACTCACCAGGTAAGCCAAACTGGCTGGCTAGCAAGCCCCAGACATCTGCCCTTGTATCTGAAAGTGAGTGAGGCAGAATAAGAGGAGGAGAAAGTCCCTTGTTGGGACCGTGAGAACTAAGGAGTGTGCACAGCTCATACCCACAGCCCATCTTGATACACGTAGCTGTACAGCCAGTCATGGACCACGACGTTCCAGGTGCGGTAGTAGTTGGAGAAGGAAGTAGAGTTCCACCAGTCCTGCGGGGATTGTGGATTTGGGAAGGGATGGACGCGAGATCTCAGGCCCCAGCTGCCGCTCACCACCCGACTCCCACCCCCACCAGCTTCCTCAGATGCCTCTCCCAGCCCAGGTCCCCGCCCTCCTGCCTATCCACTCAGGAGAAGAGGATCTTGTCGCACCATCCACACAAAAGCAGTCAGCCCTGCCGCCTAGAGGTGAAGGACTGGTACCATCCTCCCCACCCTGAGGCCCACATTGCTCACGGCTGGAGACGAACAGCTCTGCAAGGTGGCGCCCACTGCAGTCACCCTCTTCCCCAACCCCGGGTCCTTGGTCAACCTCCCCAACTACAGTTCTCAGCTAGCCCCGGTCCAGGCCGCACCCGGTAGAACATCCTGTCTCCAAACCGCAGCATCTCGGCGAAGGCGTTGAGCCAGCAGTGCAGGAAGGCGAAGAAGATGAGGAGCAGCATGAAGATGCCTAGCGGGCGGGACAAGAGGTGCAGCCCCGCGGCCCTGACTGGGCTCTCTAGAGCCTTTGCCCAGCCGTCAGGCCCCCAACACAGAGCAAGCATTCATTCACCGTTCACGCGTTCCTTAACACGCACATTTGCTGGTGTGCTTGACCCTGCCCTAGACCTGAAAATCAGAAAGACAGACTCACACTGCCCCTGACCCTTGGAAATTCATCATATTGAGATGCACACGTGGTGAAACCCATATATGGATCATGGTCAGGTATAATGGAACTATTGATATGATAACCGGGGGTGTCCCAGGGGTGTAATACAGAACAAGGGTGAGATTACTGAAAATATGGCTGAGAAAGGAGTGTGACTTTGAGGAGGCCACCTGTAATCCCAACAACTGGAGAGGCCAAGGAGGCTCAGGGTAGCTAGCCTGAGTGACATGGCAAGGCACTATCTCAAAAAAATAAAAATAAGTATGTGCAATAAAATAAAAGTTAGAGGGCTGGAGAAATGGCTCAGCAGTTAAGAGCACTGGCTGCTCTTCCAGAGGGCCTGAGCTCAATTCCCAGCAACCACATGGTGACTCACAACCATCTGTAATGGGATATAATGCCCTCTTCTGGTGTGTCTGAAGATAGCTACAGTGTACTCATATACATAAAACAAATAAATATAAAAATAAAAAATTAAATAAAATAAAAGTTAGAAAAGGATGATGAGAGAGGAAGACTGAGTTTAAGGCCAGCCTTGGTAGAGGTATCTCAAAAACAAGCAGAACATTAACATAATTAATTATAAACATCCAGAGCAGATGCAGGCAGATCTCCAGGCTCAAAGCCAGTCTGCTCTACAGAGTGAGTTCCAGGAGAGCCAAAGCCATACAGAGGAACTGTCTCAAAAAACTAAAACAAAGAACAAACAAACAAAAAACAAAAACAAAAAAACAAAAAACAAAAACATAAAAACCCCAACCAAACAAAAACAAAAGCAAACAAAACAACTGAGAGTTCAGGCAGGTCCCTTTTGAGAAATTAGTCAGAACTTTCTCAAGAAGTGAGGGGTTGGCCGGGCGTGGTGGCGCATGCCTTTAATCCCAGCACTCAGGAGGCAGAGGCAGGCGGATATCTGAGTTCAAGGCCAGCCTGGTCTACAGAGTGAGTTCCAGGAGAGCCAGGGCTACACAGAGAAACCCTGTCTCAGAAGTGAGGGGCTGGAGAGATGGCCCAGTAGTTAAAAAGCACCAACTATTCTCCCAGAGGTCCTGAGTTCAATTCCCACATGGTGGCTCACAACCATCTATAATTGGAAGCCCTTTTCTGGTGTGTCAGGGATAGCATGCTCATATACATAAAATAAAGAACTAAATAAATCTTAAGAAACGATTTTTTTTTATAAAGGTAAGGAGTAAAAAGGGGGTTGAGGTTGTAGCTCAACAGTATAGCATTTGTCTGCTGTGTGAGGCCTTAGGTTTACTCCCCAGTGCAGAAGGAAGGGATGAGGACAGAGAGAAGGAAGGAAGGAAGGAAGGAAGGAAGGAAAGAAGGAAGGGATGGGGATGGAGGGAAGGAAGGAAGGCAGGCCTTGTGAAGCAGGGTCATGGGTTATTAATCTGCAGGAGGGAATTCATCTGGGCAGCCAAGCCAGGCCCAGACCCGAGAGGGAGAATGTGAGTGGGGGGAGCTATGCTACAGGATAATGAACCTGGACAGGAGAGGCAGGTGTAAGGGACTCAGGAACACAGTGACGCTTTCCCTGACAAGCCTCCCCCCAGGGTGGGACACAGCTTTCCGTCACTGAGATGTCATGCTTACCTGGCCCCGTGGCATGCAGGATGGACAGCAGCAGGGCCCGGGTGCTGAAGGGTTCCCGGCTCATGTTGGCAAAGACAGGGACACAGAGGCGGCCCAGGATGAAGCAGGCATAGAGTAGACAGCCCAGGACCTGCAGACAGAGTAGGACACGCGGCTTTGGCAAGGCCGTTGCCTCCTCCCCAGCCTCCCCTGCTTCTATGCCTCTGTGAGTCACAGCTGGCCATCTTCTACTCCATCTTCTGACCTGGGCAAAGTTCTTGGCCACATAGTTCCATCTGATGCTGGGTGTCCTGCAGCAGTGAGAGAAAAACATGATTATCACCCTCTTCTGTCATTCCCTGCTTGGTTCCTTAGCTCTTTCTCGGAGGCTCGTCCATTGCACAGGCCTGAATGGATTCCCTGGGGTGATAGGGGTGGTCCTAGGACACTCTGAGTTCCCCAAAACAAGCACAAGAAGTGGGTGTTTAGTTTGAATGTCACTGACGGTGCCCAACCATACATAATTTCTGGGTGTGGAGGACAGAGCTGGACTGATCGATTGAGACGCTGGGTCATGGGAATGTCCAGGACAAAGGAAGAAGTAGACTGTTTCCCTGTTACTTCCTTTGGAACAAGAGGCTGGTGCCTGCAGGAGAAGAGTACAACCCTTATTAGACTTGAGCATTTGCGGAGCGGGGCGGGGTCTTACCTGGGGTATGTCTCTCTGTAGATGAGTGTAGGGCAGAAGAGGAAGTAGAGATAGCTGGAGAAACTCGGGGTGCAGATGCCCTTTCCTGGGCAGGAATGAAAAGTGGGGGTCAGGATGGGGAGGGCAGAACTGTGGTAGCTCGGGGTGGGGTGGGGTGGAGGACTGGGCAGGGATCCAGGTGTGCATTCACGGTCACTGAACTCCCTCACATTCTAGATGGGCTGTGGCCAGAGCTTCCTTGGGTGTCCACAGCCCACTCTCTCTCATCCCTGTCTTTCCAGATTGGGACCTGGATAGCACCGGGAGGTCTGGGTAACAGTGGTTCTCTCAGAAGTGGGCCTGAGAATGCTCCTGTAGAAGGCCACTTAGCCCAGCTAAAGGTCAGAGCTGTGTCTGCTGGACATCCTGTGGCTTCCCAAGAAGCCAAAATCACAATCCAGTCCACATGGGTCAGTGGGAGACCTCACCTCCTCTGACACAAAAGATCCCAGGCACAGTCTCTCTCAGGAAGGAGTAGCTTTTCATCAGGAATCTGACCTGAGGTGGAAGGGAGAGCAAGTTGCTATGTGGCACTAGAAAATAGCCTCTCTGTACTCAGATTTACCACTGAGAGGCAAGCCAATCCAAGATCTGCCTTGCCCACAGGTTCTGGGTATTTTTGTTTTGTTTTGTTTTGCTTTTTTGTTTGTTTGTTTTTGTTTTGTTTTTTAGAGACAGGGTTTCTCTGTGTAGCCCTGGCTGTCCTGGGACTCACTCTGTAGACCAGGCTGGCCTCAAACTTGGAAATCTGCCTGCCTCTGCCTCCCAAGTGCTGGGATTAAAGGCATGCGCCACCACTGCTGGGTTTTTTTTTTTCCTTTAATTTATTTATTTTATGTATATGAGTACACTATCACTGACTTCAGACACACCAGAAGAGGGCATCGATTAGATCCCATTACAGATAGTTCTGAGCCACCATGTAGTTGCTGGGAATTGAACTCAGGACCTCTGAAGGAGCAGCCAGTGCCATCTCTTCAGCCCACATTTTCTTTTCTTTTCTTTTCTTTTCTTTTCTTTTCTTTTCTTTTCTTTTCTTTTGTTTCTTTTCTTTTGTTTCTTTCTTTCTTTTTTCTTTTTTTTTTTTTTTTTTTTTTTTAGTAGTTTAACAAAGACAGGGCTGGGAGGAAGGATAAAGGAAGACAGGGCAGTCTTCATCCGGCCAGAGTCACAGTGTTACCTAGCAACCAAACCCAGCCAGCTCGGCCATTGTCAACCTTGCCCATTGCCTTTCCTTGCCCATTCTCTGTTGACCCATCCTGGAGTTCCTGGGGCCTCACCTGCTCAAAGACCAGCACGCAGCGTGAGGCGGGTGGAAGCTCATGCTTCACTGACACGCGCACCGGCAGAACGCAGAGCACCGCAGCGTGGGCAGCCAGCAGAACGCAGCCCAGGCTGGCCCCCAGCGTCCAGGCGCCCCCAGCACGAGGCCTGGCCCACAGCCGCAGGGTCTGGTAGGGCACTAGGAGCGTAGACAGGAACATGGGAACCCACGTCATCAGCGCCAAGGGCAGCTGTCCGAAGCTGAAGAGGAGTAGGTCAAACTCCAGCATCAACCTAGGCGAGTGAAAAGGAAGACAGTAACCGGAGCAAACTGAGATGGTTGTTATGTTTTGTTTGTTTCGGTTTTTTCTAGATAATTCTCATGTATTCGTGTATCCCAGACTGTCCACGAGCTCACTTATGTAGTTGAGGATGACCTTGAACTTCTAATCTTCTTGCCTCCACCTCCTTAGTACCAGGATTCAGTCATAGGTCACCGTGGCCTATATGCCTGCACTGCTAGGATCAGACCGATCAGACCCAGGATTTCCTGATTCTAAGCAGACACTCTACCGATTCAGCTAGATGCAGAGCCAGCTGAGGATTCTTAAAAGGCTGTATTCTTAAAGCGTTCGGGTTAGCCCTGGTGAGGATGGGACTTCCAGTGCAGGTCCTTGCCTCAGACGCGGGATAGACTTAACCTAAATGACCTTTGAGCCCCAGGTCAGTGTGAGTGTTGCAGAAGGTCTCAATACGACAAGCATTAGGTATGGAGGTGAGCTTTGATTTTATTTTTTATTATTATGAATTTGGTCCCTCCGGTGTGTCTATAGTTGTAGGTCCAGGCTCATGGAAGGCTCCATGCTCGGTGTTTCGTATGCCTGGGTGGAGGATATTAGAACTTGCTTGGAATCTCAGCTACCTCAGAGGCTGAAGCAGGGGGATGGAAGTCCTAGACTAGGAATAATCTGCTGTGCACTGTGTTAAAGCATTGCCTGTCAATAAAAATCTGATGGCAAAAGCAGGAAGTGGAAGGTGGACAGAGAGAGACAGAGACAAAGACACAGAGACAGAGAGACACACACAGAGAAACAGAGCAGAGAGAGACAGAGACACACAGTGAGACAGAGAGACAGACAGAGAGAGAAAGAGAAGGGGAAGGAACTTGGGGAAAGAGTCAGGCTCAAGGGGGTTCATCAAAGAAGACATGAAAGAGGTTGGGCATTTGAAACTGAGGAGAGGGGCTGGTGAGATGGCTCAGAGGGTAAGAGCACCCGACTGCTCTTCCGAAGGTGATAAGTTCAAATCCCAGCAACCACATGGTGGCTCACAACCATCCGTAACGAGATCTGGCGCCCTCTTCTGGAGGGTCTGAAGACAGCTACAGTGCACTTATATATAATAAATAAAATAAATCTTTAAAAAAAAAAAAAAAGAAAAGAAACTGAGGAGAGGACTCCAGCTATGTGGCAGACATAGAATAGTATAAAAAGGTTAAGTTATGAGCTAGTCGCTAGGCAGTGGTGGTGCACGCCTTTAATCCCAGCACTTGGGAGGCAGAGGCAGGTGGATTTCTGAGTTTGAGGACAGCCTGGTCCAGAGTGAGTTCTAGGACAGTCAGGGCTACACAGAGAAACCCTGTCTCCAAAAACCCAAAACCCCCCCAAAAAAAGTTATGACCTAGTTGGGCAACAAACCTAGCTTAAGGCCTAGATATTAATTCATAATTGACTGATAAGCCTCCATGTCATTGTTCGGGAACTGGGGCAGACACAGAAAAGACCAAGCAGTTACACTAGACTAGCTGGGACACAGGAAGCCCTGTCTCAAGAAAAAAAAAAAAAAAAGAACTTTTTAGCTGGGACACAGGAAGCCCTGTCTCAAGGAAAAAAAAAAAAAAAAGAACTTTTTAAAAAAATGTGTTGTTTGAGACTGGAGAGACAGATCAGTGGGGAAGAGCATCGACTCTTCCAGGATCAGCTTCCATGGCACTCACATGCTGGTTCACAACCATCTCTAACTGCAGTTCCAGAGCATGCACTGAATCCCTTCTCAGCCCTCTTGGGCACCAGACACAAGTGATGTAGAGACATGCAGGGAAAACATCCATACACATAAAACTAAATTTAAAAATTAAAATTAAAAAAAAAGAATGTGTGGCTTATAAAGGTGAAAAATGGGAGCTGGAGAGATGGCTAGTGGTTCCAGAGGTCCTGGCTGCTCTTCCAGAGGTCCTGAGTTCAATTCCCAGCAACCATATTGTGGCTCACAGCCATCTGTAATGGGATCTGATGCCCTCTACTGGTACAAAAATGTACATGCAGATAGCGCACTAGTACATAAAATAAAGGTGAAAAAACCGCAAACAGGATTTTTGCTGAGGATATAAATTAGTTGGTAGAGAGCTTTCCCAGGATGCGTCAAACTTCTAAGGTCAATATCCAGTGTGTGTCTGAAATTCCAGCACTTGAGAGGGGGACACATAAGGACGAGAAGTTTAACGTCTTCCTTAACTACATATTAACTTCAATAGACACATACTGCAAACCTCAATAGCTGTTAATAAAGGACTGCGTAAACTAAATCTGGGTCTTCCACTTTCTGTAGTCACTAAAAATCAATAAGCTGACAAGACTTGGTTATAAAATCAGATATAGTATCTCACTTATAAACACCTTCAACAGCACATATCTTGTTGGTTCTTATAGACATATGCATGTGAATGCACAGGAAACATTCTAGAGCAAACTCAAACTATTAAACAAACAAAAAAACACCACAAGGCCTGCCTGGCAGTGGTGGCTCATGCCTTTAATCTCAGGAGGCAAAGGCAGTCATATCTCTATGAGTTTGAGACCAGCCTGGTCTACAGAGTGAGTTTCAGGATTGCAAGGATTACACTGAGAAACCATGTTTCAAAACAAAATAACAGTAACAAATAAACAAGCTAGACCTGGTGGCTCAGGTCTGTAAGTTTAGTTGCTTGGGAGGGAGACAGAGGCAGGATCAAAAGTTCTCATCCATGGGGCTGGAGAGGTGGCTCAGTGGTTAAGAGAAGGTTGACACATGGTGGCTTACAACCACCCGTAACAAGATCTGACGCCCTCCTCTGGTGTGTCTGAAGTCAGCTACAGTGTACTTATGAAGAATAATAAGAAATGAATCCAGCCGGGCGTGGTGGCACATGCCTTTAATCCCAGCACTCGGGAGGCAGAGGCAGGCGGATTTCTAAGTTCGAGGCCAATCTGGTCTGCAGAGTGAGTTCCAGGACAGCCAGGTCTACACTGAGAAACCCTGTCTCGAAAAACTAAAAAAAAAAAAAAAAAAAAAGAAATGAATCCTTGGACCGGAGAGACCAACCGGAGCAAGCCAGGCTGTCCGGTGCGAGCGGAGCCAAACGAGGACGGCCGGAGCAAGCGGGGACGCCAGAGCTAGCAGGGCCGGAGCGAGTGGGGCCGAACGGGGACGGCCGGAAAGAGCGGGGCCAAACCGGAGCAAGCGGAGCCAATCAGAGCGAGCGGGGCTGGCTGGAACAAGCGGGGGCCGTACGGGGGTGGCCAGGAGCAAGTGGGGCTGGCCGGAGCGAGCGGGGTCGAGCAGAGCGAGCAGGGTTGACCGGAACAAGGGGGAAAAAAAAAAAAGAGAGAAGGTTGAAGGCAGGTGTGGAGAATAGGCCAGGATATCTGACCAGGTCACTGTTTCAGGAGGTACCTACCTGCCCTCATCAATGAAGTCGATGGCCAGGGTACTGACGATCAGGACGCATAGGCCTGCTATGAACATGTGGTAGATGGTTCGGAAATGTTGCACCTCCATTAGCTCACTGAAAGGAAGGAGCAGAGGGGCAGGGAGGAAGCATCTTCAGCAGCCTGCAGAGCAGCTCAGGGCAAGCTTGTGGCTGGAGCTTCTCCTCCTAATTTGTCTTCCTCAACAGTGCCAAGGCAGTGCCCTCTCCAGAGCCTCCCAGCAGACCACCAAAGCCCACGTGTGAGAACTGTGACATCTGTGGGACCCCCCCAGCCAAAGCCTTTCTCCTCATCCTCTGTCCTCACCCCCAACTTACTCAAGCAGTGACTTGCGGGTGATGAAAACTTTCCGTTTTCCAGGGTGTAACTCTTGGGTCCTAGATCGAGACAGTTTTCAGAGCCAGGCACCAGAGGAAGAAGAAAGGCTGCAGAGCAGTGCCGTGTGGAAGGTGATGAGAAGCAGTAAAGCTACATGTACATGCATAAACATGTGAACCTGTGTGCTTGTGTAGGTATATATGCATGTGTGGGTATGTGCATTTGTGTGTGTTTCTGCATGTGTGTGTATGCATGTGCATGAGTGAATGTGTGTGTACACATCTATGAGTACATGTGTAAGTTTGTGTGCACATGTGCATGAGCAAATGTGTGTATGTGTGTGTGCATGAGTGTGCGTGCATGAGTGCCTGTGTATGCATGTGCGTGCATGAGTGTCTGTGTATGCATGTGTGCATGTATGTGTGTGTGTGTGTGTGTGTGTGCATGCATGCGTGGCTGTAGGCATTTGTGTGTGTGCATATGTGCATGTATGTGTGTGTGTGCATGTATGTGCCTGTGTGCATTTAGAGAGACAGGATGATCAGGAGAGAAGAAGGGAGGCTGAAGTCAGGGTCATGTCAAGGCTGGTAAAGGGAGCATTTGGCTAGAGGAGCACTGTCTTTGGAATCTCACTCACTTGCTTGTAGAATCTGGGACAGTGGAGGGAAGAGGTCTGTCTTGTTTGGGGTAGGCTTGCATAGCCTCGCATAGGGCCCGATCCAACAGCTCTGCCAACTCTCTCTGTGCTTGCTCCAGAAACTGTGTCTTCACAGCCTATGGGACAAAGCCAGGCGAGAGCCCATTGTCCTTACTGCCAGCCGTTCCTTTCTTTCACACTTTACTGAGCTTCTCTCTGAACCTTGCATGTTAAATGCTGGGGAGGTAAGCGTGGCGCCTGAGCTGCCCCAATTTCTGTCTCCTTCCTAGAGCAGCAGTGAGGATAAAGAACCACAGCAGAAGCAAACGCCTGTGGTTCCAGCTGTCCAGGAGGCTGAGGCAGGAGAGTGGAGAGTTTGAGCCCAGCTCAATGACAGCAGGGGCCAGGCTGTTAGACAGATGACCTCCAGTCCTTAATCACTGACCTCTGAACTGTGACCTCACTAACAGGAAGATATCACCAGCTGGCTATGGTTCTTGCCCAAACGCCTACTTTTTTTTTTTTTGGTTTTTGGAGACAGGGTTTCTCCGTGTAGCTCTGACCTGAAACTCACTCTGTTCCTCAGATTCACAGAGATTCGACTGCCTCTGCCTCCCAGGTCCTGGGTTTAAAGGCGTGTGTCACCACTGCCCTGCTAGCCCAATTCTTTTTAATTCATAATTGTAAGCAAACCTAACAGATTATTTATCTCAAATTTGTGGATAGGGGAAAGAAATCTAGGTTGGCATTATCCGAACAATGTTACCAGACAATTTAAGTAAGGTTTTTAAATATTTATACAAAAGCTGCAGCTGCTGAGATATCCCAGTGGGTAAAATAATTTACTATGTAAACCTTGTGACTTGATTTTGATCATGAACTCACAGTGGAAGGAGAGAGCTGACTTCTAAAAATTACACAGACATACGCAGAAACAGACATACACACACACAGACAGATACACACAGACACACACACAGAGAAATACACAGAGAGATACACAGATGCACACATAGAGGTATGCACAGACACACATAGACATAGACATACCTAGTACTTCTACTACTACTACTACTACTACTAGGGCTAGAGAGAAGGCTCAGCGGTTAAGAGCACTGACTGCTCTTCCAGAGGGCCTGAGTTCAATTTCCAGCAGTGGCTCATAACCATCTGTAATGGGATCTGATGCCCTCTTCTGGTATGTCTGAAGACAGCTACAGTGTATCATATACATTAAATAAATAAATAAATAAATAGATCTTAGATAAATGATTTTTTTTTTTTTTTTGGATTTGTCTGTTGAGACAGGGTTTCTCTGTGTAGCCCTGGCTGTCCTGGAACTCTCTCTGTAGACCAGGCTGGCTTTGAACTCAGAAATCTGCCTGCCTCTGTCTCCCAAGTGCTGGTATTAAAGGCATGTACCACAACTGCCTTGGTTACTTTTTATTTCTTAGATAGGGTTTTCTGTAGCCCAGTCTGGTTTGGATGTTATTGTGTATCCAAGGGTGACCTCAAACTATGGATCATCCTGTCTCTACTTCCCAAGTGCTAGGATTACAGACTTATGCCCTCACACCAGTTCTATGTGGTGCTGCAGATCAGGTAGATTGGCACTCTACAAGGTGAGCTACATCCCAGCCTGTCCTTTATGACTGCCGTGATCTCTCACCTCCATATGTCGAGTCCATTGCACCAAGTCTGGGGTTCTGTGCGTCCTTGTGTTCCCTAGGAGATAGAATCAAAGGGGACTCACTAGGGAGGAGTTAGGCCTTCTGTGTGCTCACAGCCTCCGTTCCCAGTCAATATTTAGAATCGTGGGTAGAGCCACTAGCCGGGGAAGTGACGCGCGCAGTGCTTGCGACCCTTGGCAAGAAAGAGCCTGATGCAATTGCTGGAAACAGGAGACCCAAAACAAGGAAGTACTCCATTCACCCCTAATGAAGACAAAACCACGCTCTGAACATCCCTTTTCTCCATTGCCAGTCCGAGTGCTGTGGGGAAGAGGGCAGAAACTGACTTCTCTGGTTTCCCGGAACAGCCAGAGGAAAGGAAGTGACCTAAGCGGCTAGCTCTCCTCGGCCATACACACCCATCTCAGGCCTGCCTGAGTGTCTGGAGCGTGGGGGATGGGGGGACGGCTCACCTTCACCTCCACGGGCTCCCTTCTCCTGCTCCTCTCCCAGCCCTTCTCTCCTCCGAAGCTGGGTCACCTTTGGCTGCATGATGCCAGTGTGGAGCAGACAGCACACAGCTGTTGTTTGTCTTCTTCCTTCCTTTCTTTCTCAACGTACCTACGGAGCTCGAGTCCCACTCAGAGA
The DNA here is from genome assembly GCA_902729485.2 of Mus minutoides. Classification (NCBI taxonomy): domain Eukaryota; kingdom Metazoa; phylum Chordata; class Mammalia; order Rodentia; family Muridae; genus Mus; species Mus minutoides. Next base: position 519,515 of record LR756409.1, on the reverse strand, counting down.
TCTGACAACTCTAGAGACTAAAGTCCTTTCCGGAGCCCGCTGAGGGTTAGATAGGTTATCTGCAGGCAGCGTTTCTCATACCCTGGCTCTGCCTGTGGCGTTCACAGCTCTCTAATCCCAACCACTATGATCAGCTTCACACTATTGCTATTTCGCTTTCGGGAGTGAGTCTGTGCATCAGGATGTGAGGGGACTTTGCCTCCCCGAGGCTTATCACATAGCTTGGCTCTTCCTGGCTTTCTCTACCAAGACTGAAGGTCAGGGAGGGACCAGAAACATCTTCATGCACCTTGTAGTCATCTTTCTGAGGGCACATGATGAGGCCTGTAGTGACGTGTGTGCAACAATATTTTGTCAGGGACTTTATTTGTGTCATGTGTGATGTCGAGGCCCCTCAATGTCAGCTTTTTTTTTTTTTTTGGTTTTTGGAGATAGGGTTTCTCTGTGTAGCCCTGGCTGTCCTGGAACTCACTCTGTAGACCAGGCTGGCCTTGAATTCAGAAATCCACCTGCCTTTGCCTCCCAAGTGCTGGGATTAAAGGCGTGTGCCACCATACCCAGCCTCAATGTCAGCTCTTCCCTACACCTTGGGTTATCACATAAGCAGAAAGGCCAGACACACATTTATTCAACAGTAAATAGGGCCAGGGGTTGCCTTGCCTACCTGTGTCATTCCCTACCTATGTAACCTCAGGAAAGTGGACCAAACTTTTTAAGCTTCTTCTGAAAAAAAAAAAAAAATATATATATATATATATATATATATATATATATATATATATATGGACCAAACTTTTTAAGCTTTTTCTGAAAAAAATATATAAATATATATATATGGGACAAAATGTCCCTACCTCATCAGGCGATTGCCAGCACAAATAGTCTGGATAAACGATACAGAGCCTGAGCACATTCATTCCTTTCAGTAGGCAGTAGGGCAGGTGAAGGCCTTGGGAGTTCCATTTTGGCAAATTCCTGCTGGGGATTAACTATTAATCCTCCTCCTCCTCCTCAGTCCAGAGGTCAGTGATAGAGGCAAGGTTGTAACCACTGTGATCTCAGACCGATGCCAGGATCTCAGTCAGTCCCACAAGGGAGCTCCAGGTGGGTCTCCAGGTGGGGATAAAGGGCTTGCTGCCTGTGACAGTGGCCGTCTACTGTATTCCAACGGCAATGGAAGAGACTGGCTGTGCTCTACAGGGAAGGTAGAAACACTATGACCAATGGAAGACAGTGAGCACAAGGCTCCAGAGCTGAAGGAGACGGACACAGAGATGTAAGCCAGAGACCCCCCCAATGCTGTTTTATTAGTACACAAGCCAACAGTAATCTTTCTAACTAGCAGTGTAAAGGCCCAAGGGTGACAGGGACAATGGGGCAGGGCGTGAAGGTGGGTCTTGGGGCACAGAGTTATTCATCACTTCACATATAGCTCAAATGACAGCCCCGTGCTCCTGCTGGTGTGTTGGACACTCCCACGGGGCTTCACCCACTGCTCTTGGCAGAGCACTGAGCACTTCCTTGGCCATCTGGAGACACCGGCAAAGGCCGGCCCATCGGATCCACACACCAACAGGGACCGCGGCGATTGCCCTGTGAGGAACGACACTGGGGGAGAGAGGTGCAGGTCAGGGTGAGGTCCGGGCTTTGATCAGGAAAACATCTGAGAGCTCTTAGTTGCTTTACTTACTGAATAGGGCCCACTCTGCTAGGCCAGAGCAATAGCTTTCAAAATGCAGTTTCAGTTAACAGCCCAACATCACTTAAGTTACAAACTTGTGTTCACAGGCTAGCCCAGACCTACTGAGTCAGAAAATGCAGAAAGGGCTCGCCAGCTGGTGCTCAGATGCCTGCAGATGATTCCCAGGGCTCCCGTTTGAGGCCATTGCAAGGCCTTATCGTAGAGGAGACTTTAAGTCTCCCATTGCAATAGTTTAGTCTTTGTTTTTCTTTCAGATCACGCTAGAGATTGAGCCCACAGTACTGCTAAGCAGAGCTTTGCCAACGAGCTATAAACTTGTTTTCATTTTACTTTTTGTTTTGAGACAGAGGCTCATGAATTTTCCCAGGCTGGATTGAACTCACTCAAAATTCTAGGAGCCTACCTGGTCCAGGCTTCCTCAAGCCCATGGAAAGCTCTCCCGTGGAAATCTTCAGCCCTCTGTCTTCCTACCAGCCCTTCACTTGTAGCCTAGGCAAGTCTTGAAGTTACAATCTTCCTGATGTTTTTTATATCTATGTGGGTCTTAAAATTGGAAGAAATAGTTTTGTGTGTGTGTGCGTGTGTGTGTGTGTGTGTGTGTGTGTGTGTGTGTGTGTCCTTTTTTTGGTTGCTGTTTGGTTGGTTGGTTTTGGTTTTTCCCGACAGGGTTTCTCTGTGTAGCTGCGGCTGTCCTAGAACTCACTACATAGACCAGGCTGGCCTCAAACTCACAGAGATCCACCTGCCTCTTTCCACCGCCTGGCTGTTGTTTTTGGAGACATGCTCCAGCAGAACCAGCATCCCTTTGGCAGCTTTGCATCAAGTACCCTTCCTTCCTCACTGCCGCACAGAGAGCTTGCACAGAGGAGGGGCAGCTTCTTCTCACCTGCTGCTTTCGGTAGAAGCCTCTGAGGTCACAGTTTGGCACATAGAGCCCACGTGCTCCGCCTCGGAAGACCTCAGTCTGGAGCTGCTGCAGTACTGAATCCAAGTGTCTGCGGCAGGGGCCCTGGAGAAGGACAGGGGGTAGATGAGGGCAGTACTCAGGATTCTAGGAGCCTGCCTGGTCCAGACTTCCTCGAGTCCAGTGGAAATCTCCAGCCCTCTGTCTTCCCTACCACCCCTTCACACACCATCTCACTATCTTGAACAGGATTGGGCCTTATAGGGGCGGCGGAGGTCCGTGGATTCTTCTGCCGGTCTCTGTGGCTTGTGTCACGTGAGCGGGAGGCACCTCCTTGGGGTTTGCTCTCTTTTGTAGTCTCCTCTGTGGCCACAGAAAGAATGGGAGGGGAAATCCGAGGTCAGTCACAGCAGAGACCAGCAGCCTAGGAACCTAGGTCTACTTCTATCAGTAAAAGTGAGAGGGACTGAAGGATTCAGTCTCTCCTAGCTTTACCCTAACTGCAATTTCTTCCTCTAACAAAGTATACTGCTGGGTATGGTGGTGTATGCCTATAATCCCAGCACTTGGGAAGCCTAGGTAAGAGAACTGTTACAGGTTCATTGCCAGTCTAGTCTATTCAACAGGAGCTGAAAAGATGGCTCAGCAGTTAAGAGAACTGGCTACTCTTGCAGGGGACCAGAGTTCAATTCCTCAGCTCCCTCACGGTGTCTCATAGCAGCTGTTTGTAACTCTAGTTACTGGAAATCCAACCCCATTTCTGGTAACCATGTGGTACACAGACATACACGTACAGACAGACATACTTGCAAGCAAAACACCCACACATGTGAAATAAAAATAAAATCCTAGCTGGGCAATGGTGGCATATGCCTTTGTCCTAGCACTCAGGATGCAGAGACAGGCAGATTTGTGAGTTTAATACCAGTCTGGTCTACAAAGTGAATTCCAGGATAGCCAGGGCTACACAGAAAACCCCTGTCTCACCCCTCACAACCCTCCCCCAAATCCCATGAGTACAAAGTAGTGTTGGTTATTTTCAACCTTCAGGCTTCCTTTGAAAAGACCTGCTTATTCCACTAAAGGCCAGAAGAGGGCACACCAGCCCAGGAAGATGGGCAAAAGAACAATGGATTTGTACAGTGTGTGTTGAGATGCGGGGGAGGGGGAAGGTGAGGGTGTCAGTAAGGATCCAGTGGAATGTTGTTTGTCCCTGTTGTGACCCTTCGGTAAGTCAGTCCACACCCTCTGAGGGCCTTACATGGGGACCTCTTCCTTTTCTTTTTCTTTTTTTTTTTTTTTTTTTTTGGTTTTTTGAGACAGAGTTTCTCTGTATAGCCCTGGCTGTCCTGGAACTCACTTAGTAGACCAAACTGGCCTCGAACTCAGAAATCTGCCTGCCTCTGGCTCCCGAGTGCTGGGATTAAAGGCGTGCGCCACCACGCCCGGCTGACCTCTTCCTTTTTGTCTCAGCTCAACCCTAGTGGTCTAGGAACACTTGGGTTCAACCCTTAACCAGGATGAATTGAAGGCCACAGAAGGGGCAGGAAATAAAAGGTTTCCAACCTGCAGGGTGCATCTGGCTCTGGAGAGCTTCTGGGGTCCTGAGAAAAGCTCAGGATGCAAGTAAGCCATAGCTAGAAGGAAGCTGGGATGAGGCAACATGCCAAAAGATAAGCTCACGTCTGTTCTGACTCCATTCCCTCTGCAGTGTCAACGCTGTTGTCTGTCTTCCTCAGACCTTGTCCCTCACTCCCCCCATTTAATGCCAAACTGGGATGATGTTTCAAACTGCCTTCTTCAACCAAAACACACCTTCTCAGAGGAGCCCTAGAACCCTGGGCTCTGACACTAGTAACTGGAGCTTCAACCCCTCACTCCAGTGTGCTCCTGTGTGTGTGTGTGTGTGTGTGTGTGCTTGTGTGTGCTCATGTGTGTATATGTATGTGCATGCGTGTGTGCAAATGCATATGTGGGGGGACTCATATATGCATGTGCATGCAGGTGTGTATGTGCATGCATGCATGCATGTATTCTGTGTATATTCATGTGTGCATGTGTGTGCATGCATGTGTATGTGTGTGCTTCTGTGTGTGTGGTGTGTGTGTGTGTAGGCTTGCCTGAGATTTTGTGGACAAGGCTGATGCTGACTGACCTTCCCACTCCACCCCTAAGCGCTGGAATGACAGGCCTGCACTGCCAAGTGATCCAAATTCATTTCTCATCCCTTTCTATGGAAAAACCAGGGACTTGTTATCTTCCATCTCCCGTTGCTCTTCACCCCCATCTTTGGGGTACTGACTCACTCTAGTCCCACCCACCCAATGACTCAGTTTTCTGTGTTCATCCCTGGGATAGGGTGGGGCTGGAGGGCATCCAATTCCTACCAGGTTTAAATCATGTCTGATGATTTGGCAGATTCCTTCTCTTCCCACTCCTTCGGCCCTCCCCAGGCCCTCCAGGGCCTGCTCACTGCCCCCGGTGTCCACTGCCCCAGTGTCCACTGTCCGCAGTGCCTGCTGCCCACGGTGCCCGCCGCCCACTGTGTTCACTGCCCCCGTGCCCGCTGCCCATGGTGCCCCCTTCACAGTGGTACTGAAAGAGGAGCAGGAGACATTTTTTTTTTCTTTTTGTTTTTTCGAGACAGGGTTTCTCTATAGCCCTGGCTGTCCTGGAACTCACTTTGTAGACCAGGCTGGCCTCGAACTCAGAAATCCGCCTGCCTCTGCCTCCCGAGTGCTGGGATTAAAGGCGTGCGCCACCACGCCCGGCTAGGAGACATTTCTTAATGTGTTGCACTAGAGTCTGGGGTTCCCTTTCTTCCTCCTCCATAAGGAATATAGGTCATATCTCCAGTGTGAACCTCAAGAGCCATGGCGTTGACCCTGCAGGATAGAGAGGAAAGCTGAAACTCAAGCCCTCCATCCTCTGCCTGCATACGCCTCTTTCCCTCAGGAGAAAATAGATACAGGAAAGGAAGAGCAGCAGAGAATTCTGACATCTCTCTTGCTTATTCTAAGGTGCCCCTAGCAGCCTCATAACTGTCTCCTGATGTTTCTACTTCAAGGCCCAGGAGGAACCAATGGGCCGGTTCCAGAGGCTTGAAGAGGCTGCCCACCTGCATCTGTCCAGATTCCTACCAGGAGAGACTTGCTTCTCCTATCTCAGGTGGGCAGGTGGGCAGCGGGAGGAGACATAGACTCACCCGATGGCCCTCTGGCGTGTTGACAGCGGCCCCGGCCGATCAGCAGCGCCCGCAAAGGTGTTTCTTCGTTCTCTCGGGGTTGGCACTGCAGTCCTGGGGCGCACTTAGGGCTGTAGACCCCGCACGGTTGTCCCTCTCTTCTGAGACAGCCTCCGGCTTCTGTACAGCCATCTGCAGGTGACCCCGCGTCTTCCTCCTCCACGCAGCCCCCGCGACAGCCAGTCTGCACCCCAGGTCCGCAGCCGGGGCACCCCGCTAAGGCGGACCCTGAGCCCGCAGTGAACAACAGCATTAGCAGCACGAGCAGCGGCTGCGTGGGCAGCCCGTCCCAGGTCATGGTCAGAGTTTTTGCCCTGTACACTCCTTCCAGACAGTCCAGTGCAGCTGCTGCTGTGGGCTCCTCTTTAAGAAAAAGAGGTCTGGGTCCGGCCCCTTAAAAGCCAGGTGAAGGAGGAGGGAAGAAGGCAGGGACAGTTCCTTAACTGGGTGGACTGGAGGGCCACCCACCTGGGTCCACCCCGCTTTTCCCTCCCTCCTTCTTCTCCGCCGTTGTTTACTTCCCAAATTGTTCTGATGGTTTTTTCTTGCTTTGTTCCTGGGAATCTCGCCCGGAATTTGGGAGCTGTACATCTGGCTAAAGGGATTGAGGAGTAGGGAGGAGTAAAGGGGAGGACAGAGAAGGTGAACCGTGAAATCCAGTTAGCATGAGAGTATGTACAGGAAGATGAGGGACCTGTAGGTAGTGTGAGAAGAGATTGGGGTGGGGGACGGTGATAAAGGTAACCCGAGAAGGCATAGTATGGGGGTGGAGGTTGGGAGGCGGCAGTGCATCGTGAAAGAGATGTGTTGTATAAATGCTAGAAAAGATGCCAGGCATCTGGGCAGAAGCTCCCACGGAGGGTAAGAAACAGACCCAGAGAGAGGAGACTGAGTTGGTAAAGCAAACGAGGAAGGGAAAATAAAGACTCCTGGCCTGTGTCTGTGAAAAACAAAACCATAAAAACGCAAGACCTAGATTTAGAGACAATAATAGAAAAAGCTGGGGCTGCTGGAGGTAGAATGAAGACTGCTTTATGAAGAATACACCTTGAGTAAATGTAGGAACCCTAGGAGACTCCGGAGCTGAGCTGGGGGCGGAGGTAAAAGTAGGGGACTGTATTCTAGATGCATTTAGGGACAGTGGTCTGGCCACAGACTAGGCCTCACTCTCATCTCTGCCCTTTAGCTTGACACCCCGTTGCTCTTTTCCTAAAGCCTGTCTCCTTTCTATAGTTGTTCTTTGGGATTTCTCAGGCTGATCTGTGCCCACGAGATTTGGGAAGGAACTGGTCTGAGAATTTCAGTACCAGATTGTGCACTTGCCTCCACTAGTTGGCTGCTCCTGTTCTGCCCATCCAAAGGCTTGTGCCTGCTCAGCTCTAGGCAGAGTCCCACCCTAGGCAGGGGTGGGCCGGTGGTCCTCAGCCCTCCTGTGGCTCTCAAGAAACTAGTGGGGATTGCTACACTGGACCACCCCAGCTGCTCAATTCTGAGTTAGGCAACAATATTCTCATTCTTTCCTAAAACAAGGGCTCCGGACAGTGACTAAGTTTAAATTCTGGGCCCCCAAACAAAAATGTCAGCACAGGTTTCCTGAGCTTTTAAGCAGGAAAAAAAAAAAAAAAAAAAAAAAAAAAAAAAAAAAAAAAAAAAAAAAAAAAAAAAAAAAAAAAAAAAACCTGGTGGCTTCTCTGAGATATTAGGATTTAACAGAATTTAGAAAGTGATGTTTTCACCGGGCGTGTTGGTGCACGCCTTTAATCCCAGCACTGGGGAGGCAGAGGCAGGCGGATTTCTGAGTTCGAAGCCAGCCTGGTCTAAAGAGTGAGCTCCAGGACAGCCAGGGCTATACAGAGAAACCCTGTCTCGAAAAAAAAAAAAAAAAAAAAAGTGATGTTTTCTCCATTGCCATGAGATACGGATGCTGATTGAACAGACAGGAAAAAGTGACTGTTATAGTCCACCAAGGCCCTGGAGCCTCCTCTCCATGTCTGACCCCAGCGTGGGGAGCGCGGCTCTGTCCAAGCCCTACTATTTATTACTTTTTTTCACTGCACATGTATCTCGCTGGAGTCTTTTTTCTTTTTTTCTTTTATATATTTATTTTTTTGGTTTTTCGAGACAGGAGACAGGGTTTCTCTGTGTAGCCCTGGCTGTCCTGGAGCTCACTCTGTAGATCAGGCTGGCCTCCAACTCAGAAATCCGCCTGCCTCTGCCTCCTAAGTGCTGGGATTAAAGGTGTGTGCACCACGCCCGGCTGGAGTCTTTTTTTATGGACTCAGGTGATAAGTATTCTCAGCGATGAAATGAGCCAATTCAAGGCAAAATAAAATATAAAAGCAGGTTTACTGGGGGCAGCTCCCGGGAGAGTTCACAGGAGAGACCACACAGGAGAGGAGGGGGTTAGGAAGTCACCCAGCAACAGAGGGAAGGGGGAAGAAAAGGAGAGAAAGCCATGAGCAGGGAGAGAAGTAGGAGATGCAGAGAGACAGAGACAGAAAGACAGACACACAGAGAGACAGAACTTCTGAGGGAGAGGAAGCACAGCCCCTGGGTTGGAAAATTCAAAGTAGAGGGCAGAGTATGCCAGTGCCCTGGTAACAGATAGGGACTGAGGGATGGTGGGAGAAAGAACCTGGAGGCCAGGTCTACTTTGGTAAGTGAAATATGCACCTCAGCTTGTCCCAGGTCTGAATCCCAACATTGTGTTAGCTGCTTCTGAATATGATGGAACAGACAATGGGGAGATGGAAAGAAGACGACGACTCCTTGCTGGGGTCTCAGTGGGTCTTTCGAAGAAGCTCTACTCCACCTTCGAGAGAAATCCCAACTCTTTGCTAATATCTAACATCCATGCTCTCTCGTGTTCCTCCCTAGATCCCCTCCCTGTGGTTTTTGCCCCCTCATACCCACCCCCAGTGCTCTCTTTGTCCCTCTCTGCAGGCTAGCCCACCCCCTACTCACCACCACAACCCTCCCACCCTCAGCTCTCAGTCCCTCTCTGCAAGCTAAGCAGGGCTCCACTTATCAACCAGCAGACACTTTCTCTTTCCCAATCTTTCCACTCTGAATGCCTACAGATTCATGCCATCCCTGCCAGGATGATCCTTGCAGACAGAAGTCCTTGGGTTCTGCTTTTCTTTCTTTTGGGATGCCTTGTTACCCAGAGAAGAGACACGGAATATGTACATGTCGTGGCAGGCCCTTGGCCTGGGGTGTGAGTCTTCATGGGCACCTCTGCTGACGGGCTGGTGCCAAAGCTGCTGTGATGTAGGTTTGTCCATAAACTTGGTGTGGCCTTGTGTCAGAGGCCATACCCATTGCTGAGGCTTGAACCTTAGGTCTCAGGCATGAGCTTCTTTTGATAACTCAGGGTAGAGGGAGAGGGCTGCCTGAGTTATTTTCAGCTTTAAGGTTCACAAGAAGGCTGCATACCTGATCCAGGACAGCTCAGAGATGAGGTCCTGTGAGAGAATTCAGGTCTGCAGCAGACCTGTGGTGATACCCTAGCAGATGAGTGTCCTATTTTCTGCCTACTGGTCTTTTACATCCTTCATACCTATTGGGCTGAAGTGATTTCCTGGTTGAGTAATGGTCTTTTCCTCAAAAGCCTTTGAAAGGAACTCTATACATACCTTCTCACCATAGAGCTCAGCTCTCTTTTGGCATTTTTTTTTTTTTTTCCGAGATAGGGTTTCTCTGTGTAGCTCTGGCTGTCCTGGAACTCAGTCTGTAGACCAGGCTGGCCTCGAACTCAGAAATCTGCCTGTCTCTGCCTCCCAAATGCTGGGATTAAAGGCGTGCGCCACTACTGCCCAGCTCTTTTGGCATTCTTAAGGCTAGAGCCCTGTAATTACACACTGATCCAGCTGTCAGGTCACCTTCCACAGAACCTTTGACAGTTTCTCATCTTCGTGCTTGAGCTGAGGTGAGGGCAAGTGAAGGTGAGGGCAAGTGAAGGTGAGGCATAACATTTCTTTCCAGGTCTCCAGGCTTTCAGAACTCAACTCTCAGGAAATCTAAACCCTTTGTGGATTCTGCCACTTTTTTTTTTTTTTTTAGATTTTATTCATTTATTTTATTTATGAGTATGCTATAGCTGTCTTCAGATACACCAGAAGAGGGCATCAGATGGTTGTGAACCATCATGTGGTTGATGGGAATTGAACTCAGGATCTTTGGAAGAGCAGACAGAGATCTTAACCATTGAGCCATATCTCCAGCCCCCTGAATTCTGCCATCTCTTGCTGTTTTATATGTTGAATGTATCTTTTTTTTTTTTTTTTTTTTTTTTTGTTTTTTTTTTTTTTTTTTTTTTTTTTTTTTGGTTTTTCGAGACAGGGTTTCTCTGTGTAGCTCTGGCTGTCCTGGAACTCACTCTGTAGACCAAGCTGGCCTCAAACTCAGAAATCCACCTGCCTCTGCCTCCCAAGCGCTGGGATTAAAGGCGTGCGCCACTACCGCCTGGCTGAATGTATCTTTTAAAATGTCTCCTCCTCCTCTTCTTCCTCCTCTTCCTCTTCTTCTATACTTCCTTTTAAGAGGGTTTTTACCAGGCAGTGGTGGTGCATGCCTTTAATCCCAGCACTTGAGAGCAGAGGCAGGCGGGTCTACAGAGTGAGTTCTAGGACAGCCAGGGATATACAGAGAAACCCTGTCCAAAAAAAAAAAAAGTTTCTCTGCGTATCCCTGGCCATCTTGGAACTCACTCTGTAGAGAAGACTGTGCTAAGTGAAAGGAGGCAGATACAGGCCACCAGAAATGATATTTAGTGTTTTGTTTCTCTTATATACAATGCTAGAAAATACAATGCAGGCCCATTGAGATAGTTTAGCGGGTGAAAGTTCTTGCTGCCCAACCTAATGACCTGTGTTCTATCGCCTGGACCCAGTGTCTGAAGGAGTGTGTCTGACTCCCCGCATGTTGTCCTCTGACCTCCATCCATGTACCATGGTGCATTTGTATATGTGCATATGCACATACTCAGATAAACACACTCAGAATGAATGAATACATAAGCATAATAAGTTTCTAAGCAGATGACTGGTATCCTGAGAAGGGGGCTGGTGATGGACGGGAGGGCTTATAAAGGACCACAAGGGGGCTTTTGGGGCTGATAACATGATCATTATCATGATTATGTCAATATTTTACTTATATTCTCTTTTCTTTTCTTTTTTCTTTTTTTCCCAGACAGAGTTTCTCTGTATAGCCCTGGCTGTCCTGGAACTTACTCTATAGACCGGGCTGACCTCCAACTCAGAAATCTGCCTGCCTCTGCCTCCTAAGTGCTGGGATTAAAGGTGTGTGCCACTACTGTCCAGATCTCTTTTCTTTAAAAAAAATTTAAAAAATTTTAGCCAGGTATTGGTAATGCACACCTTTAATTCCAGCACTCAGGAGGCAGAGGCAGGCTAATCTCTGTGACTTTGAGTCCAGCCTGGTCTACAGAGCAAGTTCCAGGACAGTCAAGGCTACACAGAAAAACCCTATCCTAAAAAGCAGAACAAAAAAATAAAATAAAATTTTATTAGACCATCCCAATGCTGTGTTCCTCAATTCTTATGCTTTACCTCAAAACTGCTGTTTATGCAGTTAAATCTCTGCCTCTCTCTCTCTCCCCTTCCCTCCCTCTCCACCCCTCTCTCTCTGTGTTTTATTGCATGTGTAAGTGTTCTGCCTACATGCTCATCTGTGTACTGTGTGCCTGCAGAGGTCAGAAGAAGGTGTGGTCCCCCTCCCCTCATGCTGTCTCCAGGCTGAGAGTTCAGACCTGATACCTCTGAAGGCAGGCCACCTACCGCTTAGCTCTGCAGCTAGGCTGGCTTCCTTTGTCCTGCTAAATGCCTCTGCAGATTCTCCAAAATCTGCTACCTGTGCCTCACCCAGTTCACCTGCTTCCAGTTGGTACATTCCACAGCACTTCTTACTTCCAGGCGCCTGAGCAGAACTGACTTGGGGCAGGGTTTTCCCTCAAGAAACCAAGAGAGATTTTTCAGTAAAAAGTACAGACATGTTTTGACCAGAGAACTGACTCAATGTTTTCATTTCTCTCCCAGCCCCAGTCTGCCTTCCAAGTTTTGTGGGGGACCGCAGGCGGCCCCCAACAAGAAGGCATCTCAGATCCCCTTGGAACTGGAGTTATGGGTTGTTGTCAATCACCAGGTGGGCGCTGGGAATAGAACCCAGGTGCTCTGCAAGAGTAACAGGTGTTCTCAACCACTAAGCAGGCTTTCTAGCCCCTTCAGTTACTTTTTGACAATTTTATTCATACATTGACTACACTTGCCCCTAACTTCCCCCTGTTACTTCTCCTAGACACCTCAAGAAATCCCCTCTCCCACCTTCATGGCCTCTCCCTTTTTTCCTTCTTTTCTTTGGTAATCCATTGAGTCCAATGAGCACTGTCTCCTGGCACTGACTGGCCTTCTGGCTTCATCTTGTTCCTGTGGCCATGGCTACTGTGAGTTCACGAGTGTTAACAGCCACACCACGTCCAGAGGCCAGCTTTTCCCAGTACTCCACCCTACCCTCCAGCTCTTAACCCTCTTTTCTCATGAATTAAAAGTGTTCTACAGAGCAAGGATAGAGTCATCAACCCACGTGGACCACAATCATTCCTGAGGGCTGAGAATTTGATTTTGATGTCCTCTGGGGAAAACTTCTTTACTGCATTCAGTAACCCATCTCCACAGCCTTTAAAGAGTCTGTGCTCCCATCCCCACCCACCTCAACCCTGGGTTTTGAGATTATGCTGACTGGGGAGATGGGGAAGGAAGAAACAGCGGGCACCCACACAAAAGATGGGATCAGGTGGGTGATGCACTCTTTTGAAGGTGGACCAGCAACTGGAAATTTAGTTCGATTACCATTTACAGCTGGATCACCAGGTTGGTTTATTATACACAGCTGAAGCAAGAGATTGCCTAGCTATCTCAGTAGGGATCTCTCTAGAGGTAGTGAAAAATTTAAACAGGAGGATGGTGCACACCCTTAATTTCAGCTCTTGGGAGGAAAGGCAGACATATCTCTCCATGTTTGAGGTCCTCGTGGTCTGAGTTCCAGGCAGTCAGAGCTACTTGGTGAGAACTAGTCTCAGTTTTTTGTTATTGTTGTTTTTTCTGTGTTGGGAATTGAACCCAGAGCCTTGAGTTTGAGCTTGCTAAATGTCTTAGTCAGGGTTTCTATTCCTGCACAAACATCATGACCAAGAAGCACTTGTGGAGGAAAGGGTTTATTCAGCTTACTCTTCCATATTGCTGTTCATCTCCAATGGAAGTCAGGACTGGAACTCAAACAGGTCAGGAAGCAGGAGCTGATGCAGAGGCCTTGGAGGGATGTTCTTTACTGGCTTGCTTCCCCTGGCTTGCTCAGCCTGCTCTCTTATAGAACCAAGACTACCAGCCCAGGGATGGTCCCACCCACAAGGGGCCTTTCACCCTTGATCACTAATTGAGAAAATGCCTTACAGCTGGATCTCATGGAGGCATTTCCCCAACTGAAGCTCTTTTCTTTGTGATAACTCCAGCCTGTGTCAAGTTGACATACAAAACTAGCCAGTACAATTGACCTTGTCAACTTGACACAAACACATCACTATTAAGCCTCAACCCTTAGTTTCTTATTCATCCCCAAGAACTAAATAACTTTAAAAGCCCCACAGTCTTTGCAAATTCTTAAAATTTTAATCTCTCTTAAAATCCAAAGTCTTTACAATTAAAAGTCTCTTAGCTGTGGGTCCCACTAGCATACTTCCTTCAAGAGAGAAAAGCACAGTCACAATGAAAAGCAAAATCAAACTCCAACCATCCAATGTCTGGGATCCTGGGCTCCTCCAAGGGCTTGGGTCACTTCTCCAGCCTTGCCCTTTGTAGCACACACGTTGTCTTCTAGGCTCCAGCTGCCTGTACTCCACTGCTGCTGCTGTTCTTGGTGGTCATCTCATGGTACTGGCATCTCCAAAACACTGCTGTAACTAGGCCTTACCAACAAACAGCCTCTCATAGGCTCTCTTCATGGTGCCAAGCCTCAACTCCTTTGCATGACCCCTTCAGTCCTCTGCCTTGATTGCAACTGAGGCTGCACCTTCACCAATGGCTTTCCATGGCCTGCCACAGTGCCAAGCCTCAGCTGCTCTGCATGACCCCTTCATGCCTTCAAAACCAGTACCACCTGGGTGACTCTTACACATTACCAAGTCCTGCTGCTGCACGAGGTACAACTTTGGCTATCTCTGGAACACAGCCTCTTTGTGCTCTCAGAAAGCACTTCCCAGAAGATGTCACCTCAACGATGCAGGTCTCTTCTTAATCACTGCTAATTTCTTAGCTCCAGCTAACCAGCATCAATAGTCCCAGTAATGCAAAAGTTTTACTTTAGTAGTTCTGGTATCTTGTTAACCACAGCTGGTTCTTCAGCCCCAGCTAACCAGAATCTTCCTAATCAAAATAACAATGGCCCAGAAAAGAGTCTTTAATTTTCTCTCTGAAATTTCATAAGCCAGACCTCCATCTTCTGCATTGTTTTCTTTTTTTGTTTTTTTGTTTTTTCTTTTTTTTTGTTTTTTTTGAGACAGGGTTTCTCTGTATAGCCCTGGCTGTCCTGGAACTCACTCTGTAGACCAGGCTGGCCTTGAACTCAGAAATTCGCCTGCCTCTGCCTCCCAAGTGCTGGGATTAAAGGCGTGCGCCACCACACCCGGCTCTGCATTGTTTTCAACATTATCTTCCAAGCTCCTACAGAACATTTGACAGAGCTCTTAACAAGGAATGAATCTTCAAGCCAAAAGTTCCAAAGTCCTTCCACATTCCTCCACAAAACATAGTCAGGTTGTCACAGGAATACCCCACTATGCTGGTACCAATTTGTCTTAGTGAGGGTTTCTATTCCTGCACAAACATCATGACCAAGAAGCACTAGTGGAGGAAAGGGTTTATTCAGCTTACTCTTCCACATTGCTCTTCATCTCCAAAGGAAGTCAGGACTGGAACTTAAGCAGGTCAGGAAGCAGGAGCTGACGCAGAGGCCATGGAGGGATGTTCTTTACTGGCTTGCTTCCCCTGGCTTGCTCAGCCTGCTCTCTTATAGAACCAAGACTACCAGCCCAGAAATGGTACCACCCACAAGGGGCCTTTCACCCTTGATCACTAATTGAGAAAATGCCTTACAGCTGGATCTCATGGAGGCATTTCCTCAACTGAAGCTCCTTTCTCTGTGATAACTCCAGTCTGTGTCAAGTTGACACACAAAACTAGCCATTACACTGAGTAAGAGCATTCTAGCAAGCTACAGCCCTAACTGCTTTTTTTTTTTTTTTTTGTCAGTTTGGGGAATGAACCTAAGGCCTTGCCCATGCCTGGTAAGTACTCTACCAACTGAGTTACAGCCCTGGTCTTGCTCCTGCCCAACACTGAAGAGAAGAATCCAGTTAGAATCACGCAGGACTCGTCTGCGGTCTAAAGGAGACGAGGCACACTGATGCACAGTTGACTTTAGTGAATGAGGTGCGATGGTTCAGAGTTACCAGACCTGCGTTTAACTCCTGGGACCCACCTGGTGGGAGGAAAGAGCTAACTCCTGAAGCTGCTCTCTCATCGTTATACACTTAGGCCATGTCAGGCATGCATTCTACCTCCAGTAAATAAAAAGTAAATACTTATCAAAAAAAGGTGCATGTCACCACACCTGACATTACACAGTAAATAAACGAGGAACCACATAAGAGAGTATCGTGATTAGGCTGTGTTCACTCTAAGTTGTTCTATATTGTGTAAAATGGTGGCTTTCAAGCTGTCTTGCCTTGTGTGACTTCTACAAACAGTATCTGGCTCCACTTAGAGTGGGGCTCTGCACATACATACCACTAGCACCACGCATGAATCCTAGACTGATAATTTAAAGTGAAAAGGTGGTTCGAGCAATGGCTCAGCAGGTAAGAGCATTGACTGTTCTTCCTAGAGAACCCAGGTTCAAGTCCCATGAATCCACATGGCAGCTCATTGTCTGTAACTCACACAGATGGTGCATAGATTATATATATTATATCAACATATGATCTATCTAGATAATATCTATATATGCAAGCAAAGCACTAAAATAAAGTTAATTTAAAAAGTGAAAGGTACCACCCTATAAATGGACCCAAATACAACCAATTGAGGACATACGGTTAGTGGGCGTGTTAAAATCACTTAAGTATCATCACGTTCAAGAATGTATTAAACACAGGTCAGTGGTGCGCGCCTTTAATCCCAGCACTTGGGAGGCAGAGGCAGGTGGATTTCTGAGTTCCAGGCCAGCCTGGTCTACAGAGTGAGTACCAGGACAGCCAGGGCTACACAGAGAAACTCTGTCTCAGAAAAACAAAAAACAAAAAACAAGGCCGGGCGTGGTGGCGCATGCCTTTAATCCCAGCACTTGGGAGGCAGATGCAGGCGGATTTCTGAGTTCGAGGCCAGCCTGGTCTACAAAGTGAGTTCCAGGACAGCCAGGGCTATGCAAAAGACTGTCTCGAAAAACCAAAAAAACAAAAAAACAAAAACCAGGACTGGAGAGATGGCTCAGCAGTTAAGAGCACTGACTGCTCTTCCAGAGGTCCCGAGTTCAATTCCCAGCATCCACATGGTGCCTCACAACTATCTGTAATGGGATCAGATGCCCTCTTCTGGTGTGTCTGAAGACAGCAATAGTGTACTCACATTAAATAAATAAATCTTAAAAAAAAAAAAAAAACAACCAAAAGAATGTATTAAACATAATCAGACCAAGAAAGGGTGCAACACCCTCAGTTGGACCCCATGAGGAAAGTGTCTAACACTCTGAGGACAGAGGTCCCTACCAACCACCTTGTGTGTGCCTCAAAGGACAACAGAGAAATGATGACTGTCTCTGGGGCTTCAGCCCAATTGGGGTCCATGGCTGATGGAACCTACTCTGATTATGGGTTGCCCACGTATTCATCCATACCCAGGCTTGCATTTTGCCCCTGAAGGTGGACTCAGCCTGGAGACCTTGCTCAGCCTTGTGACCTGCAGCTATGGCTGCATCCCAGGCTGCAACCTTCAGCAGCTCTCCAGCTAGGTTTGTTCTCTGGCTGCAGTGACCTTGCAATCTATCAGCTCTTGTCTCTAGTAAGGCCTCTGAACTCTTGAATTATGCTGCGGCTTCTTTAACCCTTTTGTAGCCATGTTATTAACCTACATAAGTATAAGGATGTTTAATCTGTGACCCAAGAGTTAGTAATTAATATTAAAGTAAAAGTACATGTGCTTGGTAAGGGCCCATTATCAATGTAAATCAGGTCTAATTGGCAAATTGCCACCAATGAAGCTGACATCACTTGGTGATGTATTGATACTCAATAAATTTAGATGTGGAAAGACACAAATATGTTCGTTTATGTTTCTGACACAGGATGAGTCTTTCTGGAAAGAATATTCAGTCTTAAGAGCAAAACGTGGAAGTCGTCCAAGGATCCCAATTCCTTCCAAGGGCAATCACACCCTTTATAGGAGGTGCATGATAAAGATTAGTATCCTTTCCAGTACATTCTGACCCGAGCTAACTTTCCTACCAAGCTCAAACCCAAAGAGCACCGGGTTTCATCCCACTGTGCCTTTTGCATAAGTTCTCTCCTGTTCTGGAACGTCTGTCCTGGAATGAACGAACGTGGTGCAAAGGGGTGCTCCAGAGAGAAGAAAGCATATGGTGCCAGCCGAGTGCTGCCGCTGTGGAGATCAGCCTCTGGCTTCTCACGCGGGGGGGGGGGGGGGGGGGGGGGGGGGGGGGGGGGGGGGGGGGGGGGGGGGGGGGGGGGGGGGGGGGGGGGGGGGGGGGGGGGGGGGAGGGGAATAACATTAAGAATCCCACCAACACCAAGGCCGTTAAGTGCCTCAAAAGGACTTTCCAGAGAGGCTTTTAGCATCACTTCTGGCTCTGGAAACACGACGCGGGCACGGGCACAAGCCAGCCCTTGACCTCCTCCCTGAGCTCCAGGCGCCCGAGGTGGCGTCAGGGCCGCCACGTCGTCTCCCCCACCCTCCCGAAACTCGGGTTCCTCAGACGCCGCCGAGTGTTAGGTACCCGGCTCACCGGGCCGCGCCCGCACCGCCTGAGCCCTGCGATTGGCTGCTGAGGGCGCCCGTCTTCATGAAGAGCTGCGGATTGGTCAGATTCAGCGGTGAGGGGCGGGCCTCACGGAGCAGAGGAAGGGCGGGGACCCGGATGTGTGTGGTGGCGGCGGCCGAAGAGCTACAACGCGGAGCTGAGAGGCCTATGGATGAGGAGGACGCGGCGGCCCCGGTAGGCGGGGATCGGGGGCGGGGTCCCGGAGGCCTCGGTCTCTGCAGATCTCGAGGCGGGGGTCCTGGGTGACGGCTGCTGCCTCAGGGCGGGGCCAGGGGCTCCGGTCACGGGCGTTCGCGGCGCACCATTGCAGCCAGGGCCTGTGACGACGGGGCGTAGTCTCATTGACAGGTTAAGGCCGGGTGGCCCCGGGTGTCACCTGAGAGACCCCGCGGTGCTGAGGCCGCGCCCGGGCCCTGTGCAGCGACAGCTGCTTGGTGCTGAGGCTGACAGGTGCCTTCAGATGCCTTCAGATCTGGGGTTCCGGCATCTACCTGGGTTCGAGTCCTGGCCTAGGGCCCTGGGGGATCCCAGTGCTGCGCCGTAGGTGTCTCCTCTTGTGGAACCTGTGCTGGTCTGTAGCTCCTGCAGAAGAGCCCCAGTGTGCACATTGGGATCGAACTCAGCTTAGCCCAGGCTTGCTAAGCACCTACTGTGTGTAGGGCATGGTGCCAGGTGTTTGGGAGGCAGGAAGAAAATATTTCTTCGTCGTTATCCCACTTTTGGATCTCTGGAAGATTTTATTCATTCATTCATTTAAACTGGCCTTGCTGGTTGTCTAAATATCGAGAGAGTCCAGTGTTTTTCTCCTGTACTGCTGCTGCTTTAGGGGCCGCTGCCCTCTGAACTTTGTTACAACTTGGAGTTAAGATCTGCTAAGTTGTTTTTTTCTTTTGTTTGAGACAGGGCCTCACTGTGTAGCCCTGTCTACCCTGGCACACTATGTAGAGCAGGCTGTTGGAGAATTCAGAAATCCGTTTACCTCTGCGGACTAAAAAGGGCTGGGGTTCTGGCAGAAGAGAAGGCTCAGTTTTGAACAGCATGGGCTTCAGGCAGGTTGGTGGTACACACTTTAATCCTAGCACCCAGAAGGCAGAGGCAGGCCAGTTTCTGAGTTCAAGGCTAGTAAGTTGCAGGACAGCCAGAGGTACACAGAGAAACCCTGTCTCAGAAAAACAAACAGAAAAAAAAAAATCATACCTTTTCTTGTTTAAAATCCCCTAGAAGTTTCTCATTACACTTGAAATAAAATTTAAAGTCCTGACTGTGGATAGTCTCTTGCTTTACCCTGTTCTTTTTGGTTTTTAGACAGGTTTTCTCTGTCTAAACTTTGCTGTCTTCTGAAATTTGCTCTGAGATCAGGCTGGCTGCGTCTAACTCATAGATAACCACCTGCCACTGCCTCTGGAGTGTTGGCATTAAAGGCATGTGCTTCCACACCTGGCTACCTTATTCTATTTTGTTTGTTTGTTTGTTTGTTTGTTTGTTTGTTTTTGAGACAGGGTTTCTCTGTGTAACCTTGGCTATCCTGGAACTCACTCTGTAGACCAGGCTGGCCTCAAACTCAGAAATTGGCCTGCCTCTGCCTCCCAAGTGTTGGGACTAAAGGCGTGTGCCACCACTGCCTTCCTCCTCCTCCTCCTCTTCCTTCTTCTTTTAAGATTTATTTATGTTATGAATGTGAGTACACTGTCACTCTCTTCAGACACACCAGAAGAGGACATCAGATCCCATTACAGATGATTGTGAGCCACCATGTGATTGCTGGGATTTGAACTCAGGACCTCTGGAAGAGCAGTCAGTGCTCTTAACTGCTGAGCCATCTCTCCAACACCCCCCCCCCCACCTTACCTTATTCTCATTCACTTTCCCTACATACAGTGGCCCTGGCCTGGCGGGCTGTCTTTCTCTGCCATGACACCTTTTTTCTACCCATGGGCCTGAGCAGCTATTTCCTCTGTCTGGAATGGTTTTTGTTATACTGTTACATTGCCTGCCTCTCTTTCAGTTCTCAGGCAATACCTCAGATACTGTCCCTGTCCACTATTTTGTTACATCTCTGTGGGTTTTTTTATTTTCTTCCATTGCTTAAAATGACCATTTGTGGGCTGGAGAAATGGCTCAGTGGTTAAGAGCACTGACTGCTCTTCCAAAGGTCCTGTGTTCAAATCCCAGCAACCACATAGTTGTAAGGAGATCTGACACCCTCTCCTGGTGTGTCTGAAGAGAGCAACAGTGTACTTACATATAATAAATAAATAGATAAATAAACAAACAAAAAATTAAAATGTCATGTTCCCCCATGCTCACTTGAGTGGGAACTCTGTGAGAACAAGCATCCAGATTCATCTACCTTGCTCGTCAGTTTGTTCCTAGCTCTGATAATAGAGCACATGATAAAAAGCCTAATAAATATCTATTGCCTGAGTGGCTGAGGCTGGAGCTCTTGATGTATTTGGACATCTGGCCTCAAGTCTGGCGCACTTTGTACATTCAAGGTTGAGCAGGCTGAGGTCCTCTGCTCTGAGCCCTGCTTCCTTCTCAGCCATCTGTCTTGTCGTAGGTTTGTTCTCATGAACAAGATGGATGACCTCAACTTGCACTACCGGTTTCTGAACTGGCGAAGGAGGATTCGGGAGATCCGAGAGGTCCGGGCCTTCCGATACCAGGAGAGGTTCAAACATATCCTTGTAGATGGTGACACTTTGAGGTGAGCATAGGAAACTGGTTCCACCCTGTCCCTGTCAGTCCTTTTACGAGTCTCAGACAGGGAAAGGGGTGTGTTAGAGGGTGAGGACCGTTTACACTCCACTGCCAGGGGCACCCCAGTGCCTACATGCATTCCTTTCTGCCCCTCTATCACCGGGTCATTCAGACTGTTGTTGATGTTTTAATTTGTTTATTTAGTGTGTACATGGGGAGATGGCTGTCAAAGTGCCTTATACACCGGGCCCTCTCACTGGTCTGTTTTGTTTTTGTGACAGGCTGTCCTAAGACTTACAGTCCTTCTCCTCAGCTTCCCCAGAGCTAAGATTACAGGCAGGTGCCACCTCTGACATCTCCCTCACTCTCTTCCCGTCTGGCAAGAAAAGGATACAGAAAGGCCCTGTTCTGACTTGGAAGTTCCCATGGCAGATATTGGAGGCTGCCAGATTCTGTCATGATGGTGAATCTCTGTGGCCTGCATCCCCTCAAGTCTGCATTTCAAAGACTGGGCACAGCAGGGAAGGGCCTTCTGTAAGGCAACAGGCCCTGTCTAGGGAGTGCCAATTCTGTAGTGTCATAGGTACTACATAGTCACAAATACTACCCTAAGGGAGTGGGGTAATCACCCACTCCGTGTCATTCTAGACCTTTGGTTTGTATTTTTATCTTTTCTGTTTTGAACCTTCTCAGACTCCTTTCTGCCTACATCAGGTAGTTTTCATCTAAAGGGAGAAGGAACTAGCATTATTTAGTCTGAGAAAAGCTGAAATATAGGAGACTGAATGACTCTTTCAGTCTGGAGGATTTGGATCAGCAGTTTTCTAGCTCCACTGAGGACAGGGCTGAAGGCAAGGGCCAAAGTGCAGCAGGAGGAATTGAGGTTTAGACAACACTGTGGGACCCTAAAAAGCAATTAGGGAAGGTTGTACATTTTTTTTCTCCTGAAAATTAAGAAACTAGGCTGTACTGATCTAGTGTGGGTTGGACCCTGGCTGGAAGCAGTGGAAAGGGTACATAAGGTACCATTAGTACTCTGTGTGTGTGTGTGTGTGTGTGTGTGTGTGTGTGTGTGTCTGTCCTCACATACAGATTTTTTTTTTTTAAGAGGCATTCCAGGTGCTTCTGGGCATGCATGACCCTATAAGGGGAGAGGAAGTTTCTTTTTTTTTTTTAAAGATTTATTTTATTTTATTATATGTAAGTATACTGTAGCTGTCTTCAGACACTCCAGAAGAGGGAGCCAGATCTCGTTACAGATGGTTGTGAGCCACCATGTGGTTGCTAGGATTAGAACTTATCACCTTTGGAAGAGCAGTCGGGTGCTCTTACCCGCTGAGCCATCTCACCAGCCCCCCACATGCAGATTTTTTTCCCTCTTTTTCTTTTCAAGGCACAGTTTCTCTGTAACCCTGGCTATCCTGGAACTCACTCTGCAGACCAGGCTTGCCCCAAACTCAGAGATCCTCCTGTCTCTGCCTCCTAAGTGCTGCCGTGCCTGGCTATGCACAGATCCTGACGCGTGCTAGCTGTCTGTGGTAGCCCTCACCTGGCTATGCACAGATTTCCTGACGTGTGCTAGCTGTCTGTGGTAGCCCTCACCTGGCTATGCACAGATCCTGACGCGTGCTAGCTGTCTGTGGTAGCCCTCACAAGGTTGGGGTTTGGAGTATTAGGATGTCCTCCCAACACCCAGGCTTACCTGCTAATAGAACCTTTCTATATTCCTTTAGTTACCATGGAAATTCTGGTGAAGTTGGCTGCTATGTGGCTTCTCGACCCCTGACCAAGGACAGCAATTATTTTGAGGTGATCAAGCAGTAGGTGGGCAGAGTTGGGGGGCTGGGATGTGGTGATGGGGTTGGTGAGGAGTGAGTTCATGAAGCTCCTCCCCTAAGACCTGGCCTTGGGAGGAGGTGCAGGCCAGCATGACTCTTGATCTGAGAGACAGGTGCTCTGGAATCTCCTCAGTCCTGCCCTTCTGCTCTGCTGTCCCCTTGCCCAGGTAGCTTTGATCCTTGTCTCACTTTCCTAACCCTAATACACTGGTTCTCAGCCTTCCTAATGCTGCCACCCTGAACACAGTTCCTCACGCTGTGGTGACCCCAACCATAAAATTATGATTGTTGCCACTTCATAATTATAATTTTGCTACTGTTATGATTTTAATGTAAACATACATGTTTTCCAATGGTCTTAAGGAACCACTGTGAAAGGGTTGTTTGACCCCCAAAGGGGTCATGCTCCACAGGTTAAAGACTGCTGTCCTAACAGAAGCCCAAAAGCCCAAAATTGATTCTGTGCTTAACTTATTATTATTATTAGCTATAAATGCCTGTGTATGTGTATGTGCATGTAATTATAGCGCCCATGGGGACAGGAAGTTAGTGTCAGATCTCCAGGGAGCTGGGGTTACAGGTGGTTGTGAACTACCTTATGTGGGTCATGGGAACCAAACTTAGATTAGCATGTTTGTTTTCTTTCTTTCTTTCTTTCTTTCTTTCTTTCTTTCTTTCTTTCTTTCTTTCTTCCTTCCTTCCTTCCTTCCTTCCTTCCTTCCTTCCTTCCTTCCTTTCGGTTTTTCAAGACAAGGTTTCTCTGTATAGCCGACTTTTTTTTTCTTTTTTTTTTTTTTTCAAGATAGGGTTTCTCTGTGTAGCCTTGGCTGTCCTGGAACTCACTCTATATATCAGGCTGGCCTGGAACTCAGAAATTCGCCTGCCTCTGCCTCCCGAGTGCTGGGATTAAAGGCGTGCGCCACCACTTGCTCCGGTCGGCCCCGCTTGCTCCCTGCTCTCTCTGGTCCAAGGATTCATTTATTATTATTCATAAGTACACTGTAGCTGACTTCAGACACACCAGAGGAGGGCGTCAGATCTCATTATGGGTGGTTGTAAGCCACCATGTGGTTGCTAGGATTTGAACTCATCACCTTCGGAAGAGCAGTCAGGTGCTCTTACCCGCTGAGCCATCTCACCAGCCCTAGCATGTACTCTTAACTGCTCCCCACCCCTACTGTTTTTTGATCATGCTGGCCTTGATTGTATAGAGATTCATCTGCCTCTGCCTCCCATTCTGCCCAGCTAAAGCTCAAGGATGATTGTCTGAGTAACCACAGTAAAGGCCTCCCTGTTCTCCCTGCCAGGTCCTACCCTCTCGTCCCATCCTTCTCCACAAGTTCATTCAGTTTTCTCTTCCTGTGAACTGTGTCCTGTTCTCGTCCCTTCAGGTATCTATCGTGGACAGTGGCGTCAGAGGCACTATTGCTGTGGGGCTGGTCCCTCAGTACTACAGCTTGGATCACCAGCCTGGCTGGTTGCCTGACTCCGTAGCCTACCATGCTGATGATGGAAAGTGAGTGGTCCTTCGCTGTCGAGTTGAAGTCTGACTGTGAAGAATAGCTGCCTGCCTCTGAGTGGTCTTCTCCTCTACTTCCTGCCTTGGGTTTTTTCATAAGCTACCCTTGCTGGTGTGGATGGCAGAGAGGGTGACATGAATAGTAGGACACAGGTGGATGCTGTCCAGAGTGGAGCTGCTGAGAAGGGCTGGGAGTAGTAGGAGCAGGTACCATGTGTAGTTCTTTCTGTGTCTTGTGCCACTCTCTCCATAGGCTGTACAACGGCAGAGCCAAGGGGCGCCAGTTCGGGTCAAAGTGCAACTCTGGGGACCGGATCGGCTGTGGCATTGAGCCTGTGTCCTTTGATGTGCAGACTGCCCAGATCTTCTTCACCAAAAATGGGAAACGGGTGAGTGGGCAACCCCGGGAGGGTTCAAGTGGCCGGAATCTGCCTGAGGGAAGAGTCTGATGGGTTTGTTCTTTTTTTTTTTTTTTAAAGATTTATTTTATTTATTATATGTGAGTACACTGTAGCTGTCTTCAGACACTCCAGAAGAGGGAGCCAGATCTCGTTACGGATGGTTATGAGCCACCATGTGGTTGCTGGGATTTGAACTTATCACCTTCGGAAGAGCAGTCGGGTGCTCTTACCCGCTGAGCCATCTCACCAGCCCGATGGGTTTGTTCTTAAGTTCTGTCTGGACACTTCCATGTCCTGGGCAGTTGAGACTTGATCCAGATCGTAGGCTTAGAGCAGCCAGTGACTACAGCCAACAGGAGCAGAGACCTATGACTGGAGGGACCGGGAAAGGGCTTGTGGATGTAGCTCAGACATAGCCAGCAAGCTCAGCTGCCATGCTTAAGGCTGTGTTCAGTCCCCAGCAATACATGCACAGAGTGCTGAGGATCTCAGGAGAATCAGAAGTTCAAAGTCATTTTTGCTGCCTAATGAATCCAAGGACAGTTTGGTTACATGGGGCACATTTTTGTTTTGTTTTGTTTTGTTTTGTTTTTCGAGACAGGGTTTCTCTGGGTAGCCCTAGCTATCCTGGAACTCACTCTGTAGACCAGGCTGGCCTCAAACTCAAAGATCTGCCTGCTTCTGCCTCCCAAGTACTGGGATTAAAGGTGTGCTCCACCACTGCCCGGCATGGGACACTATTTTTTAACAGAGTTTTCTTTCGGGATGTGGCCCCTGAGAGCCTGCCTATTCATCTTATGCCTGTGTGTGTATAGGCAACATTAAGTCGACTCGGTGGGTTTAAACAAGGAGCCTGTGAAGTTAGGAGGGATGCATGGTGACACTGGAGGGAAGGAGCTGGAACACAGGGAATGTGGGTGCATGCATGAAATTCTCAAACAATAAAAATATAAAAAGAGATGGCCCAGCAGTTAGACTGCTCTTCCAGAGGACCCAGGTTTGGTTCTAAGCACCCATGTTGCCTAGCAAGCAGCTCACAAGTGTCTGAAGCTCAAGTTCCAAGGGGATCTGACCCCTTCACACAGACATACGTGCAGGCAGAACACCAATGCACATGAAATAAAAATAAATCATTTTAAAATGGGAAAAGAGAAAAGTTATGGTGTGGCTGTATTAAGTGGGGGGTCCAAAGGTTTGATTTGAATATTTCGGTTTTCTTACTTTTACTTCTTGAGCCCTTTACTCTTCAGAGATGATTGTACCAGAGAGAGAGAGAGAGAAAGAGGGACTTAAAACTCTCTGCCTCACCTTCTCTCCTCCCACTCTGCTGGGGGAAGATTGCTTCTCACACCAGGCAGGAGGTCAGCTCCCTTTGCAGCCTGAGCAGTCCAGTCGGTGTGCCTTGGTGCTGCAGTGCTCACACCCGTGTCCAGTCGGTGTGCCTTGGTGCTGCAGTGCTCACACCCGTGTCTTCAGGGCACTTGCAGCAAGGCTGGAGGTTGAGGCTTGCCTTCAAGCTCCATGGAACTTGGAGGGAATGAATACTTAGCAAATCCTAAAACTCTACTGAGCCTCAGTCTGTGAGTGTGTATGTGATAATTAACTGGTCGCATCATCTTGGGAATGCCCTTTTGAGAGTGGATGAGTTCTAGAAACAGGAACCTCACGGTCGCTCCCTCTTTCTCTTTCTGCGGCAGGTGGGCTCCACCATCATGCCCATGTCCCCAGATGGGCTCTTCCCAGCAGTTGGTATGCATTCCCTGGGTGAGGAGGTAAGGTTGCACCTCAATGCGGAGCTGGGCCGTGAGGATGACAGCGTCATGATGGTGGACAGCTACGAAGATGAATGGGGCCGGCTGCATGACGTCAGAGTCTGTGGGACGGTAAGGAGTAAGTAGAAGACCCTGGATAAACGGGCGGGAAGAACAGGTGTAGGCATCTCAGCATATTGGTATTGCTTACAGTGAGGAGAAAGGGCAGTGTGCATCTGTCCGTCTTCCTTCCTTCCTTCCTTCCTTTCTCTCTCTCTCTTTCTTTTTAAGATTTATTTATTTTATTTCATATATATGAGTACACTGTAGCTGTACAGATGGTTGTGAGCCTTCATATGGTTGTTCAGAATTGACTTTTTAGGACCTCTGCTTGCTCCAGTCAACCTCACTCGCTCTGGGGAGCCCCCACTTGCTCCAGCCCAAAGATTTATTTATTATTATAATAAGTAAGTATTATAGGTACACTGTAGCTGTCTTTAGATACACCAGAAGAGGGCGTCAGATATCAGCCATCTCACCAGCCCCCATGTGTCCATTCTTTCTTTGAGACAGGATGTCATTGTGTCTCGAAGTCCAGGCTGGCCTGGATCTCAAATCTACCTCCTGGGTGTTGGGATTAAAGGCTTGCCATCAGCCAGGTGTGGTGGCACATGCCTTTAATCCCAGCACTTGGGAGACAGAGGCAGGCGGATTTCTGAGTTCCAGGACATCCTGGTCTACAGAGTGAGTTCCAGGACAGCCAGGGCTACACAGAGAAACCCTGTCTTGAAAAACCAAAAAAAAAAAAAAGGCTTGCCCTCAAGCCTGGCTTTTTCTTCTCTTTATCTCGATATACCTCAGGAATGTTGCTTAGTCTGGCCTTGAATTTGTATTCCGCCCACCTTGGCCTCTTGGCAGTCCTGTGACACTGTGCCTATACAGTGGCTTTTGAGTGGCCTTGGGAAGTGGGAGTTAGGGCTTTGGCATGGTTCTTGGAGTCCAGAACTGTGCTCTGAGAACACTTCCTTCTTCCCTTCACTTGGAGCTCAGGTTGGTTGTTAATTCCCAGAATAAGGACCAGCAGCTTTCTCTTCCTTCAGTGCCTGAGGACTGATGTGGACGCCCCCTGCTTATGCTTCTTCCATTTTGCCTTGATTCAAGTCTGCTGGGCTTTCTCATTATAGAACTGAGGAACAGAGGTGGGCCAGGGTTATCCTAGGAGGTTGTCGTGGTGTGTGTGTGTATGTATATGTGTATTTATGTATGTGCGTGTGTGTTGCTGGGTATTGAACATACCCTTTCCCATGCTAAAAGAGTCTGCTACAGCCGGGCGTGGTGGCGCACGCCTTTAATCTCAGCACTCGGGAGGCAGAGGCAGGCGGATTCCTGAGTTCGAGGCCAGCCTGGTCTACAGAGCGAGTTCCAGGACAGCCAGGGCTACACAGAGAAACCCTGTCTCGAAAAACCAAAAAAAAAAAAAAGAGTCTGCTACTAGCTGCTACACAGAGAAACCCTGTCTCGAAAAACCAAAAAAAAAAGAGTCTGCTACTAGCTGTATCTATAGTTCTTTTTGTGTGTGTGACAGGGTCTTACTAAGCTGCCTTGCTGGTTCTGAACTCAGTTTGAAACCCAGGCAGGTCTTTTGAATCCACATGCCTCTGCGTCCAAGTAGTATGGATGGCCTGCGCCCAGGCCCAGGTTTAGGGATCTTGAATAAACTTGTCACTATCTTTTGGCTGTTTTGCAGAAGATGACAAGATGGGTGACGAGTCAGGGAGGATCGTGAAGCCTCTGAGCTTGCTTTCAACCCCTTCTCTTCAGACCTGCTGTAGTGTCTCTCCGGGGTCTGAGCTGTCTTGGGAAGCTTGAGAAGGGAATCCTCCACTCTATCTCTGCACCTCTTGCTGCATTGGGAATGGATGGATGCAAGTCAGGAGTCTAACTCTGATCTCTTGTGAGATACTCAGTCCTCACAGAGAACTCTTCATTGCTGCCTCCGTGTTCCCAGCCTGGCCTCTTTCTCCACAGTTTGACCTTCTCACCTCAAGGCAGGCGGTTTCAAGGTAGCCTGTGATAGGAAAACAGAAGCAGTGGGGGGGGGGGGGTGTGTGTGGAAGTGGGTCTGTGAGCAAGGCCTTTCCTTGTGGAGTTCAGGGTAGCATGAGTTCACACAAGGTGGCAGAAAGTCAGCCCTCGGGCTGTGTTGATGGCTGCTTCCCTGCTGGCCCTGGGGTGTCAGGGCTGTGCTGGTTGGGAGCCAAGGCCTCAGATGCCCCTCCTTGGCTCTTTGCTTCTTTCTATCATCGCTTTTTTTTTTTTTTTACAACATCCACAGAGTTGAACTTGGGCCTGAGCCAGGGCCATGTTCCAGCTCTTGTCTCTGACCTCTCCTCACTGTTTTCCTGGCATCCTTTCCCTGCCTGGACCTGTCCCCGCTCTACTCCTGGCTCCTCCCAGGCATCTTTTCTAGCTGAGGTGGAATCTTGTGGACATTATAAATAGACTTCCTTCCTTCCCTCCCCTCAATGCTCTCAGTCCTCTTGCATAGGAATTTTTTCCCCCTTAAGCATAGCTGCAGAGTCTGGCTATCTACAAACCCTCACTTCAGCTCGAGATGGCTGGTGGTTAGGTTCACTGCACCATGAGCACAGGGTCATCTTCAGTGCACTTGGGCAGCTCTGTTTCCAGGCAGTCTTTTACTTTAGTTAGTCTGTGCTGGAATTCATTATTTAGTCCAGGCTGGCCTTGAACTTGTGGCAGTCCTACCTAAGTCTCCTGAGTACTGAGATTACAGGTGTGAACTACCATGCTTGGCTAAGCAAGAGTCGTCTCTCCCCAGTTTTCTAGTGTATCTTCTCATTTATTACATTTATTTATTGAAGTGTGCATGTGTGTGTGCGCGCGCGTGTGTGTGTGTGTGTGTGTGTGTGTGTGTGTGTATGTGTGTGTGTGTGTGTGTGCATGTGCACGCGCATGCGTGTGGAAGTCAGGACAGATGTGGGAGCTGGTTCTCTCTCTATTATATGGGTTCCAGGGATGGAATTTTGGTGATCAGACTCGGCAGCAAGTGCCTTTACCCAGAGCCACCTCTGCAGCCTGAGGAGTGAGTCTCTTGAAGGACATACGCCCTTTTAAGTTTGCCAACTGCCCCATCTTTCAAATGAAGAAAACTTGCCTTGCCTCCATCCTCTGTTCTTTTGTCTCATATTTATAACCAGAGCTGTGTTGTCCTAGAAGGACCCAGGAGAGTTAATTCCTCTAAAGATGGCTAACATACATTTTCTGCTCTTGCTGTTGGGGACCCACCATTGGCTCCAAGGCCTTCTTCCAGCCTGATTGACAGTCTCAGTACAGTGCCCAGAAACCTGAAAACTTGGGAAGGCCTCAAATCTGACTTAATCTAAGGTTTCTCTCTCTCTCTTTTTTTTTTTTGGTTTTTCGAGACAGGGTTTCTCTGTTTAGCCCTGGCTGTCCTGGAACTCACTTTGTAGACCAGGTTGGCCTCGAACTCAGAAATCCGCCTGCCTCTGCCTCCCGAGTGCTGGGATTAAAGGCGTGTGCCACCACGCCCGGCGTAATCTAAGGTTTCTCAAAAGGATATAAGTGGAATTTCAATTGGGACAATTTGTTTGTTTGTTTATTTATTTATTTATTTATTTATTTATGTGTGCACACATGTGCACATATCATGACATGCATGTAGAGTGGAAGCCAGAGGTTAATTTACAGGAATCAGTCCCTTCTACCACCATGTGGGTCCTGGGGGTCTAACTCAGCTCATCAGGCTTGGCAGTAAGTGTCTTTACCTGCAAGCCATCTTGCCAGTGTAGGGCAATTTGCATCATTAGGTCCCAGACACAGCTCTGACTGGTATGACAGGCCAGCATAAGCACCCATGTTTCCAAACATCCTCTGGTTCTGTACAGTAGTCCCAGAGAGAAGAGAAGGGATTTGCTGCAGTTGTCAAACAGTCAGTGGATAGGAAGAGCAGCCCTGGGAGTCATTCCTTGGCCTGTCTGTGCCCTTTTTGACAGTTTAATACTGATGGTTCCTGACTGAAGGTTTTTCATTTATGATTGATTGTATGAGAACTGTACATATTTCAGCAGAATCCATACTTCATATTTTATTATTATTTAGACATGGTCTCACTTTGTAGCCTGGCTGGCCTGGAACTCTCTATGTGACCAGGATGGCTACATAGATGGCTCACAGGGATCCTCCAGCTTCTGTCTCCTGAATGTTGGGACTAAAAGCAGATGTCACCCTGCTAGGCTATCCCTCAGATTTCGAATTTTGAGCATTTTAGTGGTCAACACTCGCCTCACATGCACGAATCCCTGAAATCAATGCACCAATCCCTAGTCCTGCAAAGGGAGAGGTATTAGGTTTGCAGTTTGATCTTTTCCCCAGGTGGTGGGATTGGACATTGGCTACAGCTGCAGCTTCCACACAAGAGGAATCAGCTGGCACACTGAGCAACACACGGAATGTAGTGCTCTGTTGGTCATCTATAGGCAGTGCTCTTTGTTTTGGTTTTGGTTTCTCTAGATAGGGTTTCTCTGTGTAGCCCTGGCTGTCCTGGAACTCACTCTGTAGACAGAGATCCACCTGCCTCTGTCTTCCTCAGTGCTAAGATTAAAGTTGCCCCCTTCCCATAGCCTGGCCAGTGCTCTCTCTCTCTTATTTCTCTTTTTCTTCCTTTTCTGGAGGCAGTGTCTCATGTAACTCAGGCTAGCCTTGACCTAATCCTCTTGCCTCCACCTCCTGAGTGCTGGGACGATGACCACACCTGCTTTGTTATGATGGCTGGGGATCAAACCCAGGGTTTCCTGAGTGCTAGGCAGCTACTTCCCACTAAGCTACAGTGCCTGTCTTCCTTCCTCCCTCCCTCCCTCCCTCCCTCCCTCCCTCCCTTCCTTCCTTCCTTCCTTCCTTCCTTCCTTCCTTCCTTCCTTCCTTCCTTGGTGTTTTGCCTATGTATATATATCTGTACCATGTGTGTGCCTGCTGCCCTTAGAGGTCAGAGAGGGCAATGAATCCCCAGAACTGGAGTTACAGATGGTTGTGAAACAACATAAGGGTGCTGGGAACTGGACCTGTGTTGTTTGGAAGAGCTGCAAGTGCTTTTAATTGCTGGGCCATCTCTAGCCCAGATGTAGCTCTTTTGGGGTAAATTCTTCCCTTACCTTCTGTGGCCTCATTTTCCCTCCTTTTAAAGAAACCTCAGGTTCCCTTGCCCTGGGAGGACTGAGGGTGGTGAAGAATTGCTCTTGCCCCCAGGGCCTGCAAAGTGAGGATTTGCAGGGCCTGAAGGGGGTTGTGGGTCTGTCTGTACATCTGGGTTAGACTAATCTTGTCTTTGTTCACTCTTCATGGTTTTTGGCACTCCTTACAGTGGCAGTTTTGGTACACAACAAGAGGGAATCTTCTCTAGACCCAATTCAAGAGGAGACTGTTGGGACCTGAGCTGGGAGCTTGTACTTGATTCCTCTTCCAGTTACTTCTGGGCCTTCTGGGCTTGGTCCTTTTGAAAAGAATCAGGGTCTCTTCTGGCCAGTGGTGGGAGAGTGGGAATCAGCAAGACCAAAGAGGCAGGAGGGCATGGAGTGCTAACTAAATTCTGATCTGCAGCTTCAGTGAAGTACTAGGTGGCTCAGCAGTAACGGTGCTGCTGCTGCTGGAGGTCCCTTGTCCTCGGCTAGGATGCACAGGAGGGAGGGATCATTGGGGCTGTACTTTGTTCAGTGATAAGACTGTTCAGTTCTCCTGCACAGAGCCCTGAGTTTGATACCCAGCATTACAAACATCCAACCTGCTTGGCCTAAGGATTGTCCTAGTGGGAGGTACAGGCTGAAAGGTCATGTCCATTGTGGTTGGTGGTTGCAATATAACCGATCCCCATTTCCTGACAGAATGTGTGTTCTCATCAACTGAGGTGTCAGGCTCCTTCAACACCCTGATCACTCACTGACTGCATTTTATCTTTCTACCTAATTTTGATAACCCCATTTCACTGTTGAAGCAATTAAGGCTTAACAGAGGTGAACATACGATGTTCAAGCTTAGTGTAACTAAGCAAGATTAGGGGTTTGAACTGGGTCTTTCAAACTAAGAGGCAACTGAGGCTTAGACTGAAGGACCAAGCCTGCGGATCTTGGCAGCTTGAAACTCTAGAAGCCAGACCTTCAGGTTCCCAAGTGTGGTGCCCAGAAGGGCTCTGCCAGGGAGTGATTCCCTGCTCCAGCCACTGGGACGGCTCAGGAGGACTTGCTGAGAGCAGGAGAGTAGCCTATGGTTTGGAGTAGCTGCCCTGGGTTGGGATGGTTCCACTCTTGAAGAGGGCCTGGTGCTCAGGGCTAGGGTGTCAGCACAGGGCTTCCGTGCTCATCAGGAGCTGGTGGGCGTGGGTTGAAGTTCCATGTCAGGGCAGGTCATCCTCATGGCCTCCTGCCCTTAGGAAGTATCCCCACGCTGTCAGAACTGCAGCAGATGCCTTCTGTGGGTTGAGGCTGAAGGAATGCTGGGGTGGGTTTTTCCCAAGATTCAGGATCTGGATGGGCTGTCTTTTGGCCATGGAACTAGAGAACACCCTGTTTCCCACAAAGAGAGGCCAGTTGGCTAGGATGGGTCAAGGGCAGCTGTGGGTTCCTCATCCACCTCTGCAGTGCTGGGTGGAGACTGGATTGTAGGCTGCTTGATAGATGAGGGTAATGAACACCAATGCACACTTCTGGCTATGGCGGCTGGGGAGCACTTTAAACGCTACAGAGTACAGGGCTGGGTCTGGCCTTTCCCCATCTGTCCTCACTTCCATGTAGAGTATGGGAGGGTAAACTTGGAGGTTGTGGAGCTGAGTGGAATGAGATCTTCTCTGAAGGGAAATGAGTAGGGCTGGCTTCTGCAGGAGCTGCCCCAGGCCCTTATACTGGTGCAGGCTGGTTGAGGCAGGAATGTCAGTGGGGTAAGGCCACCGTCTTAAGTCTTGTTAGGGGTTAGTGGAGAAGGCCCCAGTGAGGGTGCTTTTTGTAGGGCTGCAGGGCTGGGAGGGTAAAGTTGAGGGCAGTTGGGTTAATTAAAAGAGAATTAAGGAATCCTAGGTGATGGTAGGATGAGAGAGGAGATGGACTGAGGCACAGCTCCACTGTTACCATGGCATCCTTTAGGCAAGACCTGTATTGGGAGTTGCTACCTGCTGTGTGCAGGCAAGACCTTGTGGGACTCGAAAAGCCCAACCTGTCACTCGTCTCTCTTCTCTGACATTCACACCCCACGCCAGCCTGAGTGAAGGTTGGGAACAGAGGGCCTGCCATCTGTCTCTACTTTGGCCTTTGCCCATGTGAAATGAAAGGTAGAGTTGCTATCTCTGGGTTCTTGGCTCCCTGGAGCAGTGAATGACCCAGCAATGAATAGCTCTGTTCAGAGCCAAGTAGATCAGATCTTGAGAAACTATGTCAGTCCCATCTGTGCAGAATCAGCATCTGAGCCTGCCCCTGTCCTCTGAGCTCTACACATCCCTGTTCTCAGTAGGCGTCCTGAAAAGGCTGCTGGGTTCCAGAGGGAAGTCGGGCTTGGGGTTGTTCAGGGAGTGGATGTTCCAGCCTAGAGACCCCCAGTGAGCTTCCTGGCAGTGTACCTCTGGATCCCCATGTGATTCTTCAGAGTCCCTGACAGTGGCTCTGAAGGAAGGCAGAAGCATCTCATGCCAACCACCTTGTTTCTGCCATCTTTGTCCTCTGCCTGTCTAGAACTTGGAGTCCACTTTGCCTTTAGAACCCTTTCCCTTTTATCCAGGGGATATTGTCAGACCCAGAACACTGGCACCCAAGTTACTTTGGACTCAGTGTCCAGGGCAGTATCACCTGATGCTTGGCTCTTGCCCTACAGCTGCTGGAGTATTTGGGGAAGGGCAAGAGCATCGTGGATGTGGGGCTGGCTCAGGCTCGGCACCCACTCAGCACCCGCAGCCATTACTTTGAGGTGGAAATTGTGGACCCTGGAGAGAAGTGCTATATTGCCTTGGGGCTGGCCCGGAAGGTGGGTAGGCATGCTGTGTTTCTCCCTGTGGGATTGCTCAGTGTGGGGCTATTGGGAAAACCTGCTTAAGGAGCCTGTAGAGGGAAGTTCTGAGCTGAGGCAGAGCACAGTTCTAAGTATCTGTTTAGTGGACAGACCTTGTAGCAGTGTCCTGAGCATCACCACCCACCCTGGTCTTGAAACTGAGCCCCTTCCTGTCCCCCTTGCTGCTGTAGCCCCCAGTTTCTGGCTGTGGGTTGCCAGCCATCTGTGATGTCACACATTCCCTTTGTCTTTCTGCTGCAGGATTATCCCAAGAACAGACACCCTGGCTGGAGCAGAGGGTCTGTGGCCTACCACGCAGGTGAGTGGAAGCTGCTGGAGCGGGCTGGGGAGACAGGGCACAGAGTTGCCCATTCTGCTCATACACCTGTGGCCTCTCTCTCCTCTTTTCAGGCTGCTCAGGTTTTCCCTTCACCTTATTTTTTTCTCTCATCCCTGTGAGCCAGAGGCACAGGACTGTGGCAGGAGAACTGGGCCCAGAGCGGCCATTGCAGGCCTCTGACCTGCCTCCCCTGCCCACCCCCCTGAAGATCTACAGAGCCCATTGCAGGCCTCTGACCTACCTCCCCTGCCCACCCCCCTGAAGATCTACAGAGCCCATTGCAGGCCTCTGACCTGCCCACCCCCCTGTAGAGCTTTCTTGAATACTGAGCCTTGGTGCCTGGGCCCTCCCCCTCAGCACCCTTCCACCCCCCCACTCCCCACCCTACCTGATCATCCACTCTAGGGACCCTCTCCTTTCTTCTGACAGTTCCTCAATCAAATGGACAGTGTGTTCTTTTTAAAATCCTAAGGTTCTTCCTGCATCTCCCTCTCATCTTTGTCTTGTTCTGAGGATGTAGAATTAGCCTTTCAAGTATGTCCTTTCCCCTCCCTTCAACAGATGATGGGAAGATCTTTCATGGCAGTGGTGTGGGGGATCCCTTTGGGCCACGCTGCTACAAAGGAGACATTATGGGCTGTGGAATCATGTTCCCCCGGGACTACATTCTGGACAGTGAGGGTGAGTGAGGTTGGGCAGCAGCCAGACTGCTCCAGGCAGTAGATGGTACCACAGGAGCTCACGTTTCCTGTCTCCTAGGGGATAGTGATGACAGTTGTGACACAGTGATCTTGTCCCCGACTGCCCGGGCTGTCCGGAACGTCCGAAATGTCATGTACCTGCACCAGGAAGGGGAAGAGGAAGAGGAGGAAGAAGAGGAAGAGGAGGATGGGGAAGAGATAGAGCAGGAGCATGAGGGCAAAAAGGTGGTGGTAAGTGGGGAGGTGTGGGCTCCTTCTGGGGTTCTGGGGCTGAGGCGGGGCAGGGCGGACTGGGAGGCAGAGTCGGGAGCTCACAGGAGCCCACTGTGCTTAGAGAGAGCTTCAGAGCCCAGGCTGTAGTTCTGGCCTATTTTCCAGCCTCAGCACACCCTCTTGTGGCTGCTTTACACAGCACTGCAGTGACTTCTAAAGCCATGTTTAGGAAGTTGTGGGTTTGGGGCTTCATGTCTGAATCACTCTAGTATCCCCAGAGAAGAGGCCAGAGCACACCCTCTTCTCCACACCCCAGGGAGGAGCCAGGCCCATCCTCACCAGCTCTCCCCACCTCCACTCCAGGTCTTCTTCACGCGGAATGGCAAGATCATCGGGAAGAAGGATGCTGTTGTGCCATCTGGAGGTTTCTTTCCTACCATTGGCATGCTCAGTTGTGGGGAGAAAGTGAAAGTAGACCTGCACCCCTTGAGTGGCTAGCGGGGTCACCTGTCCATCTGCCCTCTCCGTCTGCATCTTCCCTCACAGCAGGCCCTGGGAGGGCATCCCCCGTTTCTGTTAGCTCAGGCTGCACCTCTCTGTCCCTGGGCCTGAGAGCAGTGGTGGGCCCAGAGGGCAGTGTTAATGTGTATGGGAGGGTCCTCTTGATTGGGTTAATAGGCACCTGGATCTCCTTTCACCTCGCTGGGCCCTGAGCAAATTGAGAGGTATAAGCCCACCTGCTGACATGATGGGCATGGTGCTCTGCTGAGGGTCGAGTAGAGGCAGCCTGTCCCTGCCTACCACAGCTCCCCAAATTCTCTTCATCCCATCTCCTCATGTGAGCCAGTTGCTGCTGTCTCCCCCTTGCTGGGCTAGGGGGCCTGTCTTAGCCATCTCTCCTTTCACTGGCTGCTGTCCTAAAACACATCTAAGGTCTCCATTGTTTTCTGAGAAGATGGTCCCACCCTCAACCCACCACAGAAAGCCTGAGCCTGGCTTCCTGTCTGCTTGCACACAACTGTGTGTGTG
Organism: Mus minutoides; assembly: GCA_902729485.2. Taxonomy (NCBI): domain Eukaryota; kingdom Metazoa; phylum Chordata; class Mammalia; order Rodentia; family Muridae; genus Mus; species Mus minutoides. The sequence goes on along the minus strand of LR756409.1, from coordinate 482,986 downwards.
AGAGGGGCTGTGTGGTAGCATGGGACTGCAGCCTTTGCTGCCATCTCCTTGTCTGCACTCTTCAAGGCACCTCTAGCCCTGACTCCCCAAGAGGGAGCCAGGGCACCAGGGCATGTGTTGTATTGTGGCTGTTTGCCCAGGGCAGCAGCTTGGCCCCTTGTTTCTCTTCACCTGCCCACCCCCACCCTGTGCCCCAGCTTGCTGCTTGTGCCAGTTGACGTTTCTGCTCCAGTGTTTGATTCTAGTGTCTATATAGACCCCCCCAACCAGCCCCCCTCTTCCCGTTTCCTGAGCTTCTCCATCCCATCAACAGGGAAAGAAGCAGCCAGAGCTCTTGGTCTCAGTTTGCACAGTGGGTGGGGCTGGGGAGGGAGGGGGTTCATCGTTGTGCTGCTGGGGCTCCCCTTGCCCCTCCTTTCGGGCCCTGCACTATGATATATGAAATGTATGTACAGATCAGAGATGTTTATACAGCCAATAAAGACGGAGTTTCCGTATTTATCAGGACAGACAGAAGGGGAATCCTTCCCAGTGCAGAGGGCCAGGGCGAGCAGGTGGGGGCAGCTGTGGGCCCATCAGGCCAGCAAAGGGATGTCTGAGAGACTTTTTTTCTTCTTCCTATGAAGAAGGTATCAATTCCTCAAAAGTTTATAGAAATTCTTTATTATTACACAAAAATAGACTCTCTTTTTCCCTCTGTTTATGTGACCCCACTCTGGTCTCTGTGTAGTGGGAAGGCAGGAAGCTTTCAAGCTTCTCCCCTCCCTCCATGATGGGCCCTGTAGCTGGGTGGAGCTGGCAGTGTCATTCTGCTCCAGGGCTCTACTACTGGCACCTCCTCGCCCCTCACACTTGTCTCTGCCATCTGCTCACATGCCAGGTCACCTCAGGGGCCCACTCACTCAGCTTAGCAGGCAAGGGCAGGAAAGAGCAGTGGCCCAGATGCTGCCACTCCCTCTTTCACAGGAGCCAGGCCGGGTAGTGAGCGCTGTGGATGCTGGGAGGGTGCAGTGTGGGTGTGCACTCAGAGCTCGTGGCTTTCCTTCATTTTCTCTGGCCTAGTAGAACTTTGGTGATGAAGGTGACGATGGCACTTGCTGGTTGGTCTGGGTCAAGCTCCGCAAAGAGGTGACACACATTTTCCCAGGGACTTCCTGGCTTCTTGGCCACGAAACCAAAGATCCTGTAGGGACAAAGCCAGGGATAGGAGGACCTTGTAAGCCACATGGGGTGCCTTGTGCCAGGCCAGGGTTGGGCTCAGCAGAAAGACTTACTTGGAGGTGGTTCCATCTGCATTGGTCCATCTGTAAAGAGGGAGAACATGAAAGAGTACAGCTACGCTGGGCAGTGGTGGTGCATGCCTTTAACCCCAGCACTTGGGAAGCAGAGGCAGGTGGATTTCTGAGTTTGAGGCCAGCCTGGTCTACAAAGTGAGTTCCAGGACAGCCAGGGCTACACAGAGAAACCCTGTCTCGAAAAAAGAAGAAAAAAGAAAAAAAGAGTGCAGCCCAGAGCACAGCTCATGAACGGGCAGCTGAGGCTGGCAGGACCCCAGGAAAGGGCTCTGAGGAAGGCTCACCTGCGGTCCTGGGGGTCAGTGCTAGAGAAGGTGATGCTGTTCACTGGGTAATGGCGGCGAAAGAAGAGCCTGTGAGGGGAAAGTGGGGAAGGAAAGTCACACTCAGAAATCCAAGTTTCTGGGCTCAGAGCTTACAGTGCTAGCCATCCACACAAGCAGGAGGACAAGCTTGAGTCCCAGAACCCGTGTAAATGTTGGGTACGAGTGGCCCACCTGCAATTCCAGTCTCAGCAGAGACAACCCCAGGAGCAAGCTGGCTAGCAAGACTAGCTGTATCTATGAGTTCTGGGTTTGACTGAGAGACCCTGCCTCAATAAGGTGAACAAGCAACCCAGAAGATTTTTAATTATCAGACTGGAGCCTACATACATAAATGCAAATATGTATGTACTCATACCACACACATATACATGAAAAGAAGAGGAAAAAAAAAAAACAAAAAAACCGCCGCACACTTTTAATCCCAGTACTTGGGAGGCAGAGACAGGCTGATTTCTGAGTTCGAGGCCAGCCTGGTCTACAAAGTGAGTTCCAGGACATCCAGGGCTATACAGAGAAACCCTGTCTCGAAAAACAAAAAACAACAAAAAAAAAAAACCCCCAAGAGGTTGCCATGGTCTCTGCTTGAGACTCAAGAAACGGGGCCTGTGCCTGCTTACTTTCTCTGGTTGTCTGTCAGTGTGATGCCTTGAGCTGAGACCTTGAAATGCACAATGGCTGGCACTGGGACGGGGCTGCAGCTCAGAGCTGCAGAGCTGGCCCTGGCCACAGCCTGAGGGCCAGTCAATGACTCTGTCTCCACTGAGGTCAGGTAGAGCACACTGCAGGCTAAAGAAAGAGACAGGAGGTAGGTTGATGAGCTACATAGCTGTGCCAGGACCCAGATCTGTCACCCACTCGTGGCTTATCCCACCATCGTGTACACTTCCCTGACCAGTGCTGCCCAAATGCACTGGAATCACACACACTGACAAGTTAGAAAGGCAACTTCGAGACTCCAAGGAAGCCACAGCCAGCAACAGTGGGGGAGGGACTGAGGAGACACATTTTAAGTTCTCGCCTCTGCTGTGGCTGTGATTCCTGTATTGTAAACCCTGAGAACTTGACCCGTAACCCCTTCCTCACCTGAATATATGGGGCTTCTCTGCCTTTGCAGGTTAAATACCTGCTGGGTCTGCCACCCATAACCCTTGCAGTGCCCCTCCGTGTATCTGGACTCTACAGTATCCTAACTACCAGGGAGAGGCTCTACCTGCTCCTTGACGCAGGAGGTCTGCTGCTGTGCTCATGTTGGTGGGCACTGGGGCCTCTGGGGTTTCTTCTAGAGGATCTGAGGAGATGAAAGCCACCAAGGGATGTCAAAAGGGAGGGGCTCTCCTAGCCTCTCTAAGGTAGGGTAGAGGTAACAGGACCTCTACTTGGGTGTAGGAGACAGATCACTCACCTTTGCTAGGAATTTGTAGACAGCAGGGCAAGGAGATGGGAGAGATGGAGTGCTGGGAGACCAGAGCAGACAGGCTTCCTGTGAGGGGTTGGGGAGAAATGACTATCTTAGGGGCCATAGTCAGTGTTTTCTCTTCCATTCTCCTGAGGCCTCTCCTTTAACCATCCCCCTTCCTCCGCTCCCTGGAACCCTCTCAGACTCTTGCTTCTCACCAAAATAGGGCTCAGTGGGACAACCCTTAATCTTCACGCCTTTGGGCCCAGTCTCAATGAGGAAATGGCGGACCAGCTGTTCTGAGGGGTCCCCTGAGAGGAGCAAGGGGTGAAAATAAAGCTTTGTGGCATTCCAGGATCTCAGTTTCTCTCCACAGAACTCTTTCCCAAGCAGCACTAGGCTTGCCTCAACCCTTCCCTACATGGAGACATCCTGTGCACCTCCTCACTCCCACCTCCAGGTCTTACAAATTTTCCCCTCTCCACATCTGCACCTTCAGCTTGAGAGTTCTGTACCTTTCCAGGGCTGTGCACTGGGTGGAGGTGTAGCCACCTTGAGGGCTAGCCCATAGGCTCCTTGGAATGAATGGCTGTCTCTGATCAGGAAGGCCCCAGGGTCTTTGTCTTTCAGCAGGGCAATGGCTGCAGGGTAGAAGTTTATTTGGTTTGGTTTGGTTTGGTTTTTCGAGACAGGGTTTCTCTTTATAGCCCTGGCTGTCCTGGAACTCACTTTGTAGACCAGGCTAGCCTCGAACTCAGAAATCCACCTGCCTCTGCCTCCCAAGTGCTGGGATTAAAGGCGTGTGCCACCACCGCCTGGCAGGGTAGAAGTTTAGAGATGGCTGTCAGCCCCACACAGTCCCACTAGCAGGTTCCCAAGTGTCTCACTCTGACAGCTGTGGGGGTGGTGGGAGTCTGGCGCCTTGGGTCATAGGACTTGGAACAACATTTTCTCTGAGGCCAAAACTTAGAATCTCTATTTTTTGCTCAGCCAAGAGCAGAGACAGAGGGAACCAAAGGCCCTACCAGGATAATGGACTTACAGCCAAGACAGGCCTGGGAGGTGGACTGGGACGGGCACATGGCATTTTCTGGCTTCTTACCTTGGTCTCGGGAAAGGTGTGGCTTGTACCAGAACTTTGATGTATCCTGGACAAACTTGACATTGCTTTGGTTCTCTTGTAAAGGGTGCTCTAGAAGAGGGAGGGATTGAGTTCAGACTCCAGGGCTCCCCATGGTCTCTCTCTGGAAGGGGAGGTTCTTTAAAGGATACTCAATCCTCCTAGACCCTTATACCTGGGGGTTGGGTGACATCTGGGAGAGGAGATGCAAAGGTGACATGTTGATTGGTGCTTCTGGTTGGTGGTGATGGCTGTTGCCCAGACCCAGGCAGGTGCCGTTTTTCAGGAAGTGGAGGCTGAGTGGGACCATTGGCATCATAGGAGGTAGCCAGGGGGAAGGCAGGGGTGGGTGAGCTCTGGGGTGGTTCTGGGCTGCCCACAAGCCAGGGCATCTGGGTAGGCACAGGAGTAAGAGGGGAACCATCTGGGCTATCTGAAGGCCCCCGAGGGCCCTGCCACGGGGCATGGCGGAGTCCGGGCAGGGTGGTTGGCACGGGGCTCCGAGGACTGGCACTGTTGGTATGGCCCCCTGGGCTCCTTTCCTGAGGCCAGCCATTGGGTGAGCTGGGTGCAGAGGTCTGGGAGAAGGGGCTAGGGTCCAGTGGCTCAGGCCTGCTGCTTGTCAACAGCTCAGGAGTCTTTTCAGTGACTCCCTGTACAACAGAGGGCAAGGCCTCGCCAGAACTCAGTCTCTGAGTGGGTGCCAAGGAGGGAGACCTGGTGGTGTCTTGCCGTCGGGTGCTGTAGGGAAAGGTAGGTGGTCAGCTCCTGCTTTGGGCTGCAGACACCCATACAACATGCCCAAGTAGCCTTGGCCCTCTGTGTACCTTTCCTTGCCCTGAACTGGGCTGCTGGTGTGTAAGGGAGTGGAGGGACCAGACAGCTCTGAAGAAGCACTGCACTGGGCATCTCGGGGAGACCGAGGCAGTGTGCTGTGTCCGCTGGAGCCGTCTCTCCAGGATGGTTCAGGTGACTCTGAGACAGGAGGGAAGAGCTCTGGGAATAGGAGCCTGCTTTTCTGCCTGGCTCAGCTCCTTCCCACCCATGACCTCCCCAGTAGCATTCAGAACCCTCCTCTACCCTGGACATTCCCACTCGAGAGTCCTCACCTGTAGAAGCCAAGGGTCCTGTTGAGGCTAGGTGCCCAGGAAGTGGATACTTGTCTCTCCCATCCTCCGCAGGAATCTCATAACCCAGCTTCCTGGGCTGCAGGTAGGGTGGACTCCCTGGGGACACAGATCCAGCCCGTGGTGAGTGGGCACCAGGGCTGGGGTACCCTCGGCCTTCACTTGGAGATCCGCAACTGTGAGGTGCCCGGCTGTATGCTGGGCAGTAGCTGGGAACCGCTCCTCCATAGCCATAGGTTACCAGGGCAGGGTACCCTGAATGCCCATATCTGCCTTCAGGGCACACGGCATAGGAGCAGCCCTCATGCCCTTCCTCACCCACCTTGGGTGGCTTCAGGCAGCCATAGTCAGGCATTGGGGCGTGATGATGCCCACAGGCAGGCACCAACAGAGGCAATGGGTGTCCAGGCCTCACTGGGTGCAGGAGAGGCTTGCCTACCTCGCTGGACCACCCCTCTGCAGCGTCCCTCTCTAGTCGCAGTCCATACAGGGCTGCAGTGGGCAGTGCCAGCTTCTCCTCACAGGCAGGGCATGAGCATAAAGCAGGCACCCCAGGGTCCTCCAGGATCACCACCTCCCGGTAGCCTGCTGGACGGTAGCCAAAGTCCCCATTAGCTGGTTTCCCCAGCTCAGGTGCATAGGGGTACGGCCCTTCTGACAGTGACCTGCAGAGGCGCCTCTTCTCCACAGAGGCTTCTGTGTAGCCCTGGGGGTGTCCCTCATAGCCCCCATAGGGTGGTCTTCGTCTCTCGAGGGTTCCCTCAGGCCGGTAGTAGCCTCCATTAGGGACCCCACAAGGCTCCCGGAAGCCTTGACGGCAGGAGCAGCGGCGACTGAGGCCAGGCCTGTGGCCCGAATACATCCCAAGGTGCAGGCCTCCACCCACTGAGGGCTGCTCTTCATCATCTAGGATGGCGGTCTCCCGCCCAGCACCACGGCCTGCACTGGCCACTCCACAACCTCCCAGCAGACGATCCAGCTCCTGTCTTTCAGCAGCAGTTGGGGGCGGCCGGCCGGGGGATTCTGCTGTGTGTTCTGTGGTTAGCGTGGATGAGTGGCCGGAGTCACTGCTGACAGAGAGCATCGGGGGTGGGGGAAGCTCTGGAGAAGGTGCTGGTGGTGTCTGGCGCGGGACACGTTGCACCTGGGCATAAGGACTGCCATCCAGGGGACCCCTTGTGTGGGCCAAGGCGCCTGAGCAGAGAAGAATTTGTGAGTGGGGACAGTGCTGACTCAGCGTGCCTCTCCCCACAAGCTGCAAGGCTCTCACCTGCCCCACCACCCCACACACCGTCCACACTATCCTCATGGTGCTGATTGAAGTTTTCATAGGAGTCCCAGCGTACAGCAGGCTCTGCCGTGTTGTAATCCACGGAGACAGAGGGATCGTTCCGTGGGGTGTTGCCTGTGGAAGGCCACGGGGGCACTGTGGAGTAGGGGACTGCACACACCCCAGCCCCCCACACCCCCTCCAGCTCCCCTGCCTTCAACACTCCTCCCACTCTTAGCAGCTCCCACTCTTACCTTTGACCTTCTCCGGGCTGGAGGAGAAAACAAACTCCACTGAGGCTTGGAAAGGGAACCGCTCATCTGTGGAGGTGGTGGAGGTGAGGAGCCACGCCCCCTGGCTTCCCCTTTCCTACCCACTTCACTGGCCTCTGACTTACCAGCCCAGGCCTCATCTAGTTGGTCCTTTGGGAAGGTGAGCCGTGGCCCGTGGATGGTGCATGTGTGGAACTGAACTCGGAACACGAGGGTCCGGTCTGTCCCCTGGCCACCCTTGTGGTAGCAGGTTACCTGAGGGATGGCAGGAGGCTAGGGTCAGGCCATGACATCCACTTTGCCTTACCTACATCTTTGCTCCAAGGGCCACCTGGGCCACTGCTTCTGTCATGCCCCCAACCTCAACATGAACTCTCTTGGGATAGTACGGGTGGGGTTCCCTTTTGGCCCTCCAATAGTTTGTATGTGCTTGGCCCAGGGAGTGGCACTATTTGGAGGTGTGGCCATGGAGTAGATGTGTCACTGTGGGCATGGGTTTTAAGACCCTACTCTGAGCTACCTGGAAGCCAGTCTTCCACTAGCAACCTTCAGATGTTCCCACCTTGATGATAATGGACTGAAGCTCTGAACCTATAAGCCAGCTCCAATTAAATGTTGTCCTTATGAGAGTTGCCTTGGGGGCCGGATAGATGGCTCAGTAGTTAAGAGCATTGACTGAACAGTCCAAAGGTCCTGAGTTCAAATCCCAGTAACCACATGGTGGCTCACAGCCATCCATAATGACATCTGACGTCCTCTACTGGTGTGCCTGAAGACAGCTATAGTATACTTACATATAAATAATAAATAAATCTTAAAAAAAAAAAAGAGTTGCCTCAGTCATGCTGTTTACAGCAGTAAAACCCAAAGACACATGCCTTGTCAGCTGACTATCTGGCTAGAAGCCCCCCACCCCATTGCAATCTGCATCCTCAGGATTTCCCTCACCATGACATCTCCTTTGAGGAGAAGGGCTGGCTCCAGGCTGATACAAAGCTGCTGAGGCCCCGGACCTGCGATGCGGCTTTGGGTAGAAAGAAAGGCAGAATAGTCAGAGGCATCCAGGGAGGGCACAGAGGTAGCTAGACATAGTCAGCCCCTCAGGCTGGGCAAGCAGGCAGATGTCAGAGCCTGGGAGCAGGGCACTCACTAGACTCCAGATGTGTAGACCAGCTGCATAGACTGGTAGATCTTGAGGAAGGGCTGGAAGCCTGGAGGGATGAAAGAGGCCATGAGGGGTGCAGGGTAGGATGTGGCTATCCCCATGAAATACATCCCGGGGTGACTCACCTGTGTTGGGCTCAAAGGCTGGCAGCACAGGAATGAACACATAGTGCAGGAAGAGTGGGCTGCTGTTCATTCTGATGGAGCCAGACAGCAGCCCGCTGAAGTAGCCAACATAGCTGGCAGGGGGAAGTGCCAAGAAAACATCAGCATCTTCCTCTAGAGGGCGCCTCACACCAACTCAGCAGCTCTTGGGAGACCTAGACTGCTCTTCTAAAGCTTCGAGGAGGCAAGCCTTGCTCCTCCTGTGGAGTCTTTCTTACAAGCCTCTGCTCTATGCTCTTCACAGACTTTATCGCCAACCAGAACGATCTAGTCTGTTTACGCTTGGCTTCTTGCCTTCTACTCTACTAGCAGAACTATAAATGCCAGGAGAACCTGATCTTGTTTGTTCTGACTTCCCAGAACCCGGCACAGGGCCTGGCTTGGCTCCCATGCACTGTGGGATTCAGGTGTGCTACCTGAGCAGGAGAGTCAGCCCTTCCCTACTGGGGTGCTTACCGGCGCTGGGAGGGCTGCAGCTCCGTGGCCACCTTGTCCTCACAGAATTTCCTCATGGTGAGGGTTGCCAGCGCCTGGTCTGCCCTGGGGAGAGCAGGGCAGGTCGGGGGTTAGGAACCAATCCCATTCTGGCTTTCTATGCCTAAACCCCAGGGAAGGAGGAACCATGAAGTCCTCTCTATACAGAGGAACTCCCAGTGGTGGTGAGGAGAGCCAGAGGCCCTACAGCATAGTCAGTTTCCCGGTTGTTGGGCCTACTGTCAGTTGGGCAACTGTCCCCTGACCCTGGCTTTCCTCACTTGTCAAAGGGGGCAGTTAGACAACCTGATGGGTTGAACTGTGTCCCTCCCCCAGAGAAATGTATCTCAAATGCGACCTTATTTAGAAATAGGGTCTTTGCAGATGTGGTTAGATAGGTTAAGATGAGAACATACAGGAGCAAGGTGGGTCCTTAATTAGGGTGATTGGTCCTTAGAAGAGGAGAGACAGAAACAGACGCACAAAGAGAACACCATGTGACGATGGAGGCAGAGGTTGGAGAGATGCCGCTGCCAGTCAAGAACTGCCAAGAACTGTCAGGCACCACCAGAAGCTGGAAAGAGGCAAGGAAGGAGTCTGCCTAGAGTCCCAGAGACAGTGTGGCCCCACTGGCACTTGACTTTGGACTTTCAACACCTTAGAACTGTAAGACAACCGAGTTATATCATTTTAAGCCAATCTATCATGGCTCTTTGCTGAATGCCCTAGAAACTAGCCCAGCTCCTCTGTTGTGGAGTGCTGGGCCCACTAGTGGAGAGGGGCGGTACCGCACCAAGTTTATAGTCTGACTAAAGAGAGAAAAGTTCAGATAGGGCCAGATGAGGAAGGGCCACTGAGGCAGGGCAACTCACCCTGCAGAGATCTTGCTGTAGTGCATATAAGCAGAGACGATGACCCCAAGCTTGCCTTTGCTCCCCTACGGGATAAAGAGACAGAGCTGGGGAACCTGCAACTTTTAGGCTGAGGTTGCCCTAGCTCTGTGACCCCAAGGTCCCAGCTCACCTTGCAGTACAACACGACCACGTGCTGAGGGTCAGCACTGAGCCACGTCTCCATGGCTTTGCAGATGGAACACAACTTGTCCAGAGGTGGGGCATGTAGTTCAGGCCAGCCAAAGTCTTGCACCTGGGGAAGTAAAAGGGTACAGCTCTGTGTGTGTGTGTGTGTGTGTGTGTGTGTGTGTGTGTGTGTGTGACAGGAACATGGATATGGATACGATACAGGGACCTGGGGACAACAGGGACCTGGGGACAAGGTGGGCACTTAGTAGTAGTCCACAATAGCTTGGACGCTTTTTTCCCGCCATACTGTGGGCTGATTTCCCCTGCACCATGTTTTTAGGTATCTTAAGTGGTATGAGAAAGGTGGATGTTAATTGCTACTACTAGTAACAAGCCTTTTCACAAGGTTGTCTCGGCGTACAGGGCAGACAGACCATTTCCCTCCTACCTTGGGGTTCAGGCGGGTGAGGTCATGCCGTTTCTCTGAAAGGTTGAAGAGCTGAAATAAAGGGCAGAGTTAGATGAGGGTGACTTCAGACACAGGTGCTGGAGGTGGACCCTCAGTGAACATCTTGCTCTAAAATAGTTCGATTGCCATCCGCTGGAGCCGAATCCTCTGCAAGCTGCGTGCCTGGCTCAGCCTTGGTCCGGCCCGTCCCCGCCCCGCCCCTCCATGCTAGTACCGCCCCCTTGCCAGCCCCATCTCAGGTATTGATAGGGAAACAGTAGCTTCGCCCTATTTGGATCTCCCAGCCCTCTCATTGGTTGCATCTGGCCCACCCGCTCCTCACCAGGTACTTGTCTCTGTGCTTGGATTGAAGCACATGGGCTAGCTCGCGCAAGTGGCCTCGGTGTCGCTGCTCGTCCGGTCGTGCAGGAAAAGCTGCGGCCAAGATCCGCTCCGTTACATAGGTGAGGTCCAAGTCCCAGCGACGCTCCATGAGCGGATCCAGGCTGAAGCTCCTGGGAGAGGCCACAATGCTGATTTAGGGAACAGAGAAACGTGGCGTCCCAGAGGGCTAGTATGATGGTAAGGATCTTGGGGAGCGCTGGGCGACCTTTTAGGTCCTTAGGGTGGATGGTGCGGAGGGGAGCTCTGTCTTGGGGTGACGTGGGATCGCTGGGCATCCTCACTCACCTGGGTAGAGTACTGCGTTGCTTTGAGTGGTTCAGAGACTTGGTGGACCCCTGGTGGATTAGAAACCGTATGTCGACATCACTTTGGATGCATCGCTTCTAGGCTTCCCGGTCAAAAGTTCTACAAACCGTGGTCTTCTGGAAATATAGGTCCCTACTCCAAGAGCTACCCGTCCCCGCTCAGGCTCCTAGCATCCCTTACCAGGTGTTCTATGCGCCGGACCGGGGCTGTGTTTCTCCGCTAGAGGGAGGAGATGGGGGAGGAAATGGGAGTGGTTAGGGCTGCGGCAAGGACCAGTCTGGACCTGGGGGGCGGGGTGGGAGCGCATGTCAGTGTCCACTCCTTGGGGACAGTACTCTAGCCCCCAACAAGCTCTAGAAGACAGTAACCACGAAGGGCTCCGACAGTCATCTGTTGAGGATAACTGACCAATAGCCACAGCACTCCTTTCTAGATAACCTCTTGGAGACCCACTCTGAGACCACCAGACCTCAGGATACTAGTCAGGTTTCTTGCCTTCCCTTACCCATCCTAGAGCACACTCACCAGCTCCGCAGGGGGCAAGGCCTGACAGGATGAAGTCACCTGGAAAGAGGTGGGAGTTAAAGGCTGTGCTGGTGAAATGGGGTGCCGGGCCTCAGCAGGAAGGCGCAGGGGCTGTCACCTGATGAACAACCTCTAGCGGAGGTTCCTCTATTTAAGGGAGCCTCACTTCTGCCTCTCCGTCTCCCACCCCTCGGGCCCCCTGCTTGTTGCTCTTGGCTCTCAGCCCCCTGCCCACACAGACCCCCATTCATCCAGAGGCAGAACAGGAGTTATATATAGAGCCAGCCAGCCAGGCAATGGCCAGGGGTGGACACTAGCCTCTTTCACCTTTGAGACCCCACCCATGGGCACGTAGCTCCCCCAAGCTAGCTTGAGGCTCTAGGACTACCCCCTGCACTGATGGAGGACCAGGAATGTTCCTCAGAGACGCAGGGCTGCCTTAGGTTCTCAGTGGACAGCGGGTACCACCTACAGGGTATACCTGAACAGGCTCCGCTTTCACCACCCAGGATGAGATCAACTCGGGCATCCTGAGGACCCTTTCTCAGAGGGAAGGCACGGCCCATCCGGGTGCCTGGTCTCTGAAATCTTGCTCCCTCTCTATCCACCCCGCCCTTCCTCCCCCCCCCCCCCATCCTCTCGCCAGCTGCAGCCTGGGCACAGCACCAAGACAAACGCTGTCTCACTGTCCACCCTCCTGGGCCAACCCACCAGGGGTGGGGTAGGGTGGTTCTTAAAGAGCCAAACACAACACCCCTGCCACCCAGGAAGGGGTGTCTAGGAGTGACAGGGGACAGGGTGGGAGACCCATGCCAGTGTGGCTGAAGAAGCCTGTTTGGGCAGGGAAAGATACCATCCCCCCATTAGATAGAACCAAATACTCACCTTTGCTTCACATTTTCTGTGTGTGGCCACCTTGCAGACTAGAGAGAGAAAGGGGAGGGTAGAGGTTAGCAGAGGCTTACGGGAACAGTCAAAGTAGCTGTCCTCCAGTCCCCCAGGCCTCGGAAGCCAACTCTGGGACCCTGATACACTAGGATACTGGAGTTGAAGAACAGAGCTGGTTATCAGCAGGTTCTGCTCTGGAGTCAGGGAAGAGGGCTGGGGGTTGGGGTCTAGGATGAATAGAGGTGAGGAGGAGAAAGAGGAAGAGGAGGAAGAAGAGGAGGAGGAGGAAAAGGATGAGGAAGAAGAGGAGGAACAGGAGGATGAGGAGGAAGAGAAAGAGGAGGAAAAGGAAAAAGAGGAGGAGGAAGAAGGGGAAAAAGAGGAGGAGGAAGAAGAGGAGAAAGAGGAGGAAGAAGAAAAGGAGGAGGAGGAGCCAGAGGAAGGGAAGACCCTAGTCACAGGTAAGGATGGGAAGGTGGTAGAGTCACAAATCTCCTGGGCTGTGGTGTCAAGAGGAGTGAGGGCCTTTGTTTCTGAATTAGCCTGTCTCTAGAGCCTGAGCCACACAGCACAGAAGTGCTGACTGGAGGGTTCCGCACCATAGGAACAACAAGAGCTCCTCACCTCGGCAGGAGACGCCGGTCCCATTGATGGTCACCTTACACACTGCACACACTGGAGTTTTCTTCCGGAAAACCTTCTCCCGGAAGCTGTGCGGTTCTGCTTTCCTAGGCTTCGGGTGGGATGACAGACAAATAGGGGTATGTGTTCCTAGTGGGCCCATCTCCAAGGCTGGACAGGGACCTTTCCTTAGAGCTACGCTGCTTCCCTCTCTTCAAGCCAAAAGTCTGTGAACTCTAAGGCACACTTGGCCACAGCTGTTTCAGGGTAGTCATGAGGCCTGTTCTCTACAGGGCTTGGAATGTGACCCCTTGCGACACCTTGGCTGGGTCAACTCCTCCCTAAGGGTTCACTCAGGCCTTCTCACGTGGCACAGCTATGTGATGTCCTTGTCAGCCCCCCCCCCCTTCCAATGCAAGGGCTTTCTGAATCTTGGCAGAGTGGGGGGGGGGTGTCTGACTCTTCTCCCATCTTGCCCTTCCCACTGTGAGCTGACAAACAAGCACTGTCACATAATACCCAGACTGACTGCAGCCAGTCCTGAGCCCCTGGCTCTCAGTGTCCCCAAGCTCCAGGCAGCTAATATGAGCCCCTCCCCCATGGTCAGAACAACATGTTTACTCTCTGTGCACTGAGGCGGCAGGCAGCAATTGTCTAAGACGCTTGGAAGGAGGAATGACGGTGGGGACAGACAGGCAGCTGCTTCACTGCCTGCATGTTGTGACAGGGGTGGCCAGGTTCTCCGGATGCCCCCTCCCCACCCAGCTGTAGTGAGGTCAGCAGCTGGCTGGGCTGCCAGCAGTTGTCCAGGTCCCCCTTAGTCCCTATTCACTGAAAGTTTTCACTGCGGTTCTGACCCCTCCCACCCCAGTTCGTCCCTCCTATCCAGTTTCCGTGGACAATCTCCCTCATGCCACTGCTCTTCTGCACATTCTGCACCCCTGTGTTCAAGCTCCCGCTGTCCCCTCCTTTCCCTGAATCTGCCCGCCCGTAGTGTGAAGAGGGAAAAAAGGGGGTTGGACAATAACATAAGAGTAGTTTTGGTCCCTTAACTGTTCTAGACCTCCTCCAGATTGGGGGCGAGACCCACGAGGACACTTGGACGCACTTGTGGATGATGACGTGTGCAGATGATGTCAGTAGAAGGCAACCTCCCTTCCCTCATTACCTTCTTCCCATACCTTTTCCCTCAAGCTTCCCCAGAGGTCAGGGTTTGAGCTCTTAGCTGAGCCCTCAGGGCCTATTCAGGCTCAAGCCAGGAAATACACCGAGGAGTCAAAACAGAAGCTAGAATCACTGCTACCCTACCCTAGCCACCTCAGGGAGTCAGGCGAAAGAAAGAGGAGGGGGATGCTGAGCCAGCCAGGAGAAGAGGCTGAAACTTGGAAGAGGGTCGGGCCTGAATCCTGGCCCTCCCGCCTTGTCCGCACCTCCATCCCGCCCCACCTTTGCCCAGCTGGTGGGCACTCCTACCCTGCTGGTGGCCCGGCTGCTGTCCCTCCTCCCCAGGGCTCTGAGCAACCTTTCCACAGGGCCGCTGGACTTCATGTTGTCTGGCTGGCTGGGCTCTTGGCTGCGGGGCCTGAACAATGCTGGGGCCTGGCCTGGGGCTTCCTGGAAGCAGCCTGCTGAGGCCGCTGCTTCCCTTGGGTGGAGGGGAGGCTGTCTGGCTGGTGTGTGGAGAAGCCTGGCCCTGGAAGTGGAGGGAAGTGCAGGCGGGAAGGGGGCAGGTCGCTGCTCCAGGAAGTGGGGTGGGGGAGGATGTGGGGGAGGCCAGGAGATCAGATTCCCAGGATCTACCCTGCTGGGAGTGTCCGCCTAAGATCTCTGGCTCTCCCCATCTCTGGAGCTGCCTCCCACCCAGTGGGCCACTGTGCAGGGGGTCTGCAGCCCTGGAATCAGCCAGTGGCACAGGGTGGGAATTCAGGTCTCAGGGCAGGGCTCAAGGGCCAGTGGAGAACACTGTGTCCCCAGCCAGTCTCTAGCCTGAACCCTCATGCTCCCTTGGGACTTCCTGTGGGAAGGGAGTGTTGCTGGGAACCAGTACCGGCACTCCACATCCTCAGGGTGAAAGAAAGTTAGGGATGAGGGCTAACTGCCCTGTCAGATGGGAGAAGGATCTTGTAGTACCCTCCTCAACGCCAAGTTCCAGCCAGAAGGGCTAACGGCTTCCAGGAGTGGTCCATCTTGCTGTAACCCAAAGCACTCGAGGTTCCTCCTGAACACCCCAGCTTCTCTCCAGACACAACCCACAGTTCCTGGCTTAGTTCCCAGACCCTGCATCTGAGGTTCTACCGGGGACCCCACCCGCCCACCATAACCTGAGCACTACCTTCATGGCTCTTCTGGCCTGTCTCGCCTTCCTCTGCGGCTGTCACTGGACCCAAGGACTGGACAGGAGGCCCCCCTCCTAACACATACCCCACCCTCTCTAGGGCCTCCTGCTTCCCTCCTGGGACTAAGGCCAACTTCCTGTCCCAGGAGTCAAGGGAAGGAGGTGTATGGGGCCCTTGGAAAGGATGGAACAACCTTCCTACAACAAGGGTCAACAGCCTGGGGGTTCCCAGCCCAAGCCCTTGACAGCAGCCTTTGGAATGCCTAGCTAGTTGTCATTTGAAAGAATGTACACCCGTGTCACCCTCATTTGCATGGTATTTACTGAATGTCCTAGTGCAACTCCTCCAGTTCTGGCATCTCTAGCAGGGTCCCACAGGAATCTCCCCTTTCTGCCTCATGCCCATCTGACAGATAAAGGTTGGCACTAATCCTCCCCAGGGACCCTTCAGAAGACCTGTCAGACTGAAAAATCTGAGGCCTCTTCCTGCATGCCTGTTCTCTAGGAAGCCAGTGTACGCTGGCTAGAAGGCCCTGTGAGTAGCAAGGGGTGGGGCGCCGTGCTGTAACTGGAGAGGGCTCCTGGCTCTGCTATCCCCACCTGAGTTCTGGCTGTGTCCCAGGACATTCCAGGCCGATGGCCAGGTGGGCAACTGGGGCTGTCCTGATTCAGCAGCCAGCCCTGCTGGGGGAGATTGATCACTGCAGCGCCTCCCTCCCCTGATCAATTTTTCCCCTCTGCTCCTATGGTACATGGGCCTACTGTAGCCTCTGGTGGAACTGAAAGTCTCTTCCTCTGGAACAGGTTCCCAAACAGCCTCTGCCCTCACCAAACTTACACTGCCTACCTAGATCTAGAAAGTAAGTGTCCAGTTGGGTCCAGGAGTCCCCACCGCAGGGAGTGTGGAGTATTTCTGAAGGTAGCTGAGGGCAAACAGTGCCTGAGGAATGGCAGCATTACCAGATAGATCCTCATCCCCCACCTCCTGCCTGGAATATTCCAGAGCTCTTTTGATTCTCCCCAGCCGGGCCCCCTCTCACTCTGAAGCCTTGGGTTTGTTTGGAGAAACCCCTCCACCCACCCACACACCCCTCCTTCCTGGAAATAGCTGTGGTTGGATGAGAGGCCAGGAGCCGGGCCACCGAGAAGTGAGGCCCAGGAAAGGAGGGAGGGGAAGGGAGGTAGGATTCAAGGGTGTGTCCAGAGGGAACTAGGGGGTATCTAGGCAGGGCAGAAGTAGAAAAGGGATAATAGGAGAAATCAGCTTCATCTGTGTCTGCATTCTGCCTCAGTGTCTCAGATAGAGAAAACAGAGAGGAAAAAGTTTGCATGCACTCTGCCAGGCCAGGGCCGCAACATTGATGCCAGCTGCCGCGGGCATTTTGTGTTCAAAGTGCGCTTGTGGCTCGAGCTAGAGAGGTACGCAGAGAGTAGCCTGAGCCAACGGTAGTGCATAGTGGGATGCAGGAAGGCGTGGCGGCCTGAGCTAGGACCACAGCCGCGCCCCGCCCCCTGGTCACCTCTAGTATCTTCAACTGCCCCCTAGCTCACCGAGACCCAGAGGAGAGGGCACGGGCCGCGGTCCCACCCTCGGGCTCCCGCCGCACCCAAGGCTCCCGGACCCTCAGTGGCTCCGCGCCCCCTGGCGCCTGCCCCTGGCTCGGGCCGCGCGCTGTGACGCAAAGGGTCGATGCTCGCCCTTGCTCCCGCCCGGCTAGGCGCGGCCACTCACCTGTGGGGGGCGCCCAGAGGGCCGGGGGCGCGGCGAACAGGGGCAGCAGCAGGGGGCGCCCCCGGACCAGCCCATCCCGCCCAGCCGCGCCGCGACACGCGGAGGCGGCGGCGGGACGGGCGCTCAGCTGGCTCCCTCCCGCCGCGCCCTGCGCCCGCTGCTTCCTCCCGCCCTCCGGCTCCCTCCTTCTTCCCGGGCTCCAATCGCCACCTTCCACCCGCTCCGCGCCCGCGCCGCCTCCTTTCTCCCTCTTCTCCTCCCACTGTCCTTCTCCGTGCGCGCCGAGGCAGGCTCCGGCTGAGACTCGCTGACGGAGCGGCAGCCAGAGCCTGAGTGGGATCGCACGTGGGAAGACAGCCCTGGGAAGCCTCAGACCGAGAGGCTGCAGAGGGCCACAGAAGCCCGAGGAGAGGCCAGAGGGACAGGACAGGGAGAAACGCGTGAGCCGCATAGACTCCTAAAGGAAGGTGGATGCAGAGGCCTCTATACTCATCCTAGTCCGAACTAGGTCTGGCATGGTTGGGACACCAGATTTACACACCTAAAGTTGCTGGTGTTCCAGGTCTTAAGATAACGCTTCCTGGAGCTTTCTGTCACTTCTCCAAATTACTCAGAGCTGAGAACCCACAGCACATTCAAGGATCCTGACCCTCAACTGCTTAAGTCATCGTGCCGATGTTCTTAGGTCTTCTCAGTGGAAGTTCTTTTGATGGTGTAACCTCATTCCATTCTTTTAAAATCTGATATTGGATAGGAACGTCTGGAATTAAGCTAGGGACCATGCTGTTAGTTTGAGTTGTGCCACTTGGAGAAGTTGAGAATAGGGATGTGATCCTAGAATCTTAGAACCTGTTGTAATTCCCTGTTCCCAGCATTCCTTAGCAGATCCTAAACTGTCCTGCTGTTACCCACCCCGCTGGAATTTCCATGATGGAAGTTGATGGAGCCATGTATCTCAATGCTGAGAAGTGGGAAGTGCCAAGAGTTCAGTGCCAGGGGAGGTGCTCAAAGCAGCACTGTCTGCTCAAGCCCTCTGGGCCTGCCTGCCTGCCTGCCTGCCTGCCTGCCCCATTTCTCAGCAGAGTTCTGTGCTCATCCTCCATCCTGTTCTGGCAAAGGCCAGGCTTGGCCAGTCTGGTTCTGATTAATGAAGAATGGAGCACCTGATTTCAATCTGGCAGCCAGGAAGTGGCTAGGAAGCATGGCTGGTGGATCTTACTGTCCAGTGGGCACTTTTACAGCAGCCAGCATCTCAGGGGACTAGAGGAAGAGCTGGAGAGGCTCTAGGGAGGGAATAGCTCCACTGGACATGAAGTGAGAGTTGGAGGAAGGGCCTGAGAGAGAGGCATGGATTGGAGGAGAAAGGGCAAGGCTGAAGGTTGTGCTGTGCATTTTGGCACGATTAGATTATGTAATTAGCATGGTATATGAAAATGTTTGTTTAATGCCTGCAGCTAGCTCTTTTAACACCCAGCCCTTCCCAGCATATCCTGGGCTTTGGCTGGGTGCTTGGATATAACCTCTGGATGTAGCTTTTTTTTTTTTTTTTAAATAACTCTTTTTGTTTGTTTTTCTTATTTTTTTCTTATTTATTATTTATTATTATTATTATTATTATTATTATTATTATTATTATTTTGGTTTTTCGAGACAGGGTTTCTCTGTATAGCCCTGGCTGTCCTGGAACTCACTTTGTAGACCAGGCTGACCTCGAACTCAGAAATTAAAGGCGTGTACCACCATGCCCAGCTTGGATGTAGCTTTTAATCTCTGAAGTCACCAATGAGTGAGCTAGATTGATTGGATTCCAAAGGTAGATAGGACTATAACTTGACATCAGGCTGGTATCCTCACCTGCCTAAGCAGACATTAGGATGAACTTGAAAGGTTCCTAGGAATTGGGAGTGGGAGGAGAGAAGAGTCACCAGATGTATAGCTGGATCCTTAGCCCAGGTTTGATCACTGCTCTTCAGGTACTGACTGAGGGAAGGGAAACCTAAAGCAGGATGCTTGTTGGTGAAAGTGGGTAAAAGTGGGTGCTGGGAGCCAGGCACTGATTGCCAGCTCAGCAGCAGGGAAAGGGGAGAGGGAGAAAACCAGGCGCTATGGATAAAGTGGACGCCTACTGCCTTCCTTCCACAAGGATGTTCTTACCTTGACTATGCAGAAATAAGTCCATCTTGGGATTGAAGGAAGAACTCCCTCTTCCACAGCCTGAGATTTCATGCCCATAACTGATGCACTTAATTTAAGGTGAATCTTGAGAGTCGGCTGTCCCAGCTGGAAGAGCACTGGGCTCTAGGAACCAGGAGGAGCAGTGTGGGGTAAGGGGCAGCACTAACTTCAGAAGCAGACCTCTTGGCAGAGGACAGAGCAAGCATTGTCCAACCAGGAGGTTGCTGCTGAAGCTGGGCGGGAACAGAATTCTCTTCCAAACTTTGTTTAGTGGGGGCGGGAAGGCAAGTCCCCTTCACTTGTAGCCCCCGGGGTTAATGGTTGCTGAGAAAAGGGGCTTATTTGTCAATTGTTGCTTCCCAGAAGCAGATGTGGAGCTCAGCCACTTCCTTAGAGTCCATGCTTGGAGCTAGTGAGGCACTTGAGGTGACGCTTAACACTTCACTGCCCTTGGATTCCTGAGCCTGGTTCTGTTAGGAGAAACTAGTCTGTGGCCTGGAGTGTACCCAGCCCAGAACCAAGTCTGTCACATGAATGTCCTGTTGGCATTCTGTCAGCTGAGATGGGCAGTGAGGACTGACTAGTCTTATCTTTACACATAGGAAGATCCATACAGTTATGCAGTTATGGTCACGTTTTATATATATAGCCTTGCTTTTTTAGAGGATCCTCCTGGAACAGACATGACCATCTTTCTCTTGTGTCTGTTTCCCCTTTCCCAGATGTTGGCTGCTCCCAGCCCATGATCATTGGTCTCTTGGGACTAGCTTCTGGAGTAAAGCCTGGGAAACATTTCACACTAAAAAGCTTCCACTGCCTAGCCACTCAGGGATCCCAGACCAGCTCGGCCAGTTTTGGCTTTGTTAGGAAATCGAAAAGCAATGGCCAGGCAATGGAGTCAATTCCAGGACTGCCAGGGATGCACAGAGAAATCTTTTCTCAATAAAAAACAAAACACCCCAACCAATCAATCAAAGCAAACTCAACCATAGACAAGTAGCTGCCTTTAGTTGCATCATCCCATCTTGGATACAAGTCCCTCAAAATGTGTTCCAGTTCCTCGTTGACTCTAGAGGTTGTCTCTACCCTAACTCATTTTCCTGTTTTCAGTGATGACCAGCTTTGAAAAGCTCCCTTAAGTCTGAAATGTCTCCTGAGGTGGTCCCTATATCAGTGTCCCACAGCTTGCTAGGCACACCACTTGGCTTCATGGACTGCAAGGAGGCAAACCCTGGGGGTTGGAGCAAGTCAAACCAGGACAGCGAACCCTGAGCTCCATCTCCACTGTTGGTGAGCCTGCCCCCTCTGTTCTGCAATAGCTCCTGCACTGCTGTGCACAACGGAAGAAATGGAGATGGGGAGAGGCATTCAGAGGGGAGGGGAGAACGATAAACTGCAACATCAACCATCAACTTTAAAGACTGGATTTATTTGGAGAAAAACAAAAAACCCTCAACCCAAAGGATGGGATTTTACATCTCAAGACATCTCCCAAGTAATGTCTACAGATTACAAATCATTTTCATAGAAGATATTTTTGTACAAATTTTACATGTATCCAGGAGCGGGACATAAGTCAACCCCTGTTTTTATTTTAACAGAGGAGCAAAGTAGGAGAGTGGGACAAAACAGCTGTCTTCTGGATGCAACTATCTGGAAGGGAAATAGACATGAAGAGGGCAAACTACCTTCTCATTGTCTACAACAATGGTTTAAAAAAAACCCATTCAACTGTGGGTATCTCTGCAAAAGCCCACTTCCTAGCTACTAGCCAATCAAATCCACCGGAGAAGCGATTTGCTGTGCCTACTGCTGCAGCACGGGACATCAATGCTCCTGCACAGCAGGCCTAGGACCAAGGTATCATCCGTCTGCAGGCACCTGACTACCCACAACAGAGAGGCTTGCCATCTTTGGAGCTGACCCCTACAAAGGTGCACATCAAAGCAGACAGGTCAAGCTACAGTGTTGCAAGAGAAACCAGGACCTTGCTCAATCGTTCTTTGCATTATCCTTTATTCTTGAGGGGAGTAAAGAAGCCAACCCTCCTAAGCAGAAAACCAGTCTAGGTCACATACATTATAAACAAGCACCAGCGTGGGGTTCCAGTGAAGGAAATTTATAGAAACCTTAAAACACCTCATTCAAGGCTGAAGACCTCCAACTCACCCCATTTACACACCCCTATTAACCACCTAAGCCCATTAGTTGGGGCTGAAAGCTGCAGGAGCAAGCAGAAATCAAAGATGGCACAGAGAAAACTCACTGGTTTGCTTGAGAAAAGCAGTGAGTCCTCAGGCCACAGCTTTTTGTGGCCAAGATACACCGTCTGTGGGAGGTGTGCAACTCACAGACTGCTCTGGGAGGCTAAGTGTCATGGAGACCATGAGATCACCAGAGTGACAAGGTTTTCAAAAAATGTGGACATATTTGAACCTCTAGAAAGGACAGTTTAGAAGGGGCAAAACCAGGACTTCTCACTACCTGTAAGTGCTTCCTCATCCAGAAATGACCATTCTATCCATGTGTTTACTGGAGGTCACACCGTTTCCCTCACTACCTGGTATAAAATATAATCAGTCACCTCCCCAAAGCTTTTCAAACCACGATTGAGTTTCCGTTCATCTTGGTCCCCAAGCGGAACTACTTGTTAGTGCCCCGTAGACTCACTCCCAACTACCCCCTTGGGGGGTAAAAAAATAAAACAATCCCCCTAGGCTGGCCCCATTGAAGTCAGAACTAAAGTAGAGGGGCTGGCAGCCTCCTGGAGACTAAAAAACAGCTTGAGACTAGAGCTACCTTTCTAAGGATGGGAAATTTATTCAGGTAATGTTTGGGAATTCACAGGTGCCATCTTAGGATAAGAATTAGAAGGTAGAAATCTCACTTCTGCTTTGCACCTTTTTCTACTGCCTAACTGATGTGACTGCCTCTCTGTCACTGCAATTCTGCTGAATGGAGCCCCAGGCACTAGTCACACAGTAACTGCTTGGTATCTTCAGATACAACTTCCCCATTCAAAAGCGGTAGCCACATCTCTGGCTACAGTGGTGATTCTCCAGTTACTTCAATACTTTAAAAGGCTGCAGCAGCATGCAAAAGAATTTCATTTCATTAAAAAAAAAGTTTAGAAAGGTCTTCAGGAGATGGTGAGTTTATTTTGTCTTGTCTGGATAGAGGTTTGATTTGCTCTTGAATGTTCCGGGGTGGAGACTAGGAGAAAGCCCAGGGTGCGGAGGTCTACTCAGTGCAGTTGTCTCCCTCATCCTCATCCTCATCCTCACCGTCCACAGACAGAGCAGCGTACTTGCTTGCAGAACTGAACTTCTGTAACAGAGGAGAGGACAAGATCACGAATGGGAGCCCCAAATTCTCCAGCCCAAACCCTAGAAAGACATTAATGCCCTGGCACAAATGGAAAGTCCAGACCACATCCATTCCTCTGGGAGAGCAGTCAGGGAGGGTCAGGGGCACGAGTGAACTCAGCCACACACATCCTCTTCATGAGAGCTGAGGAAGGTAACTGCAACCTCAACTGTGCTCACTAATTTGAACAAGTACTGATGCCTCATTTCCAACTCCTCTGAACACAAAAGGAGTCAGATGCAAAACTAAGAGGAGGAAAGGCACACGGCACTTACGGAGGCCGGATTCTCCTCAGGTTTCTTTGGCTCAGGTGCAGATCTGGAGTCTTGATCTTTTTTGCCATCCTTCCTGCAGAGACACAAGCAACCTATTCAATAGTGTTGCTGGGATAGTGCATTATTTTTAGATTCTGCAAATCTAACCATGACTCTAGTTTGTTCACAGTGGTAAACCTGGCAATGCTTGAGAAAGCCAAGAACCACTTTATAAAGAGTCCCTGCGTCTAACACAAGATTCATAAACAGTGAGGAAAAAAAGTATAGATACCTATCCAACTCCTTCCAGTGATCTCTGTTCCCTCCATCCCCGGGACCACGGCTGGAGCTTCCAGTTTGGCCTTGTGTGGCACTCACCACATCAACTTTATTTCCATCTGTTTAAACAGAAACACAAAACCAAATTCAAGGGTTATAAAGTAACTCATCTCCCTGTCCTTGCTTTCCTTTAAGCTGAAGAAAACACATATGAAGGGGAATTATCCCCACTCCAAACCAGCCTAAAGCCTTTCTTCCCATTAAAAGCCCTACTGTAGTGACCGTCACCTGGAAAGCAGGACAGAAATAGGAACTAGATAGATCGTTCTGTAGTGACCTTGGTTTACTAATGGTGACATTTCAAACTTGGACAGGACAGACACATTTATTCCTGTCCAATTTCCCCACAAAGGCAGGCTTTACCAGGAAGAGGCAGCTTCAAATACTCTTTGAAGAAGTCATTCCTGCCCTCTACTGGCAGAATAAGGTAGCTCATCAAAGAATATTAAAAAGCAAACACAATTGACAGTTGAAGGTTGATAGGGGTAGGGAAGTAGAGTCACTGCAAAGGTGTCAGCATTTCTATAATCCCCAATAAAACCCAGTAGGCCACTCCCTCACAAAAGCCTAGCAGGGCAGCAGTGATGACTAGGACTGAAATACATCACTTGACCCAAGAACTGAAAAAAAACACTGCAGCTTCCATTAAAAAGTGTCTTCTTGCTAGGTAGTGATGGTGCACATCTTTAATCCCAACACTCAGGAGTCAGAGGCAGGCAGAGATCAGAGTTGGAGGTCAGCCTGGTCAGAGTTCCAGGACAGTCAGGGCTACACAGAGAAGCCTTGCCTAGAAAAAAACAAAAAAGAAAAATTCTTTGGCAAGATGCTTAATTCTGGAGTCTTTCATTACGGCATTTATTTTATGTGTATTGCCTGTGTGTGCACACATCAAATGCCCCGGAAAGAACTGGAGATATGCATGGTTGTGAGTGCCATGTGGGTGCTGGGAAATGAGCTGGTTGCTGTGGCAGGGGCTCACCTTTCCTTGATGGTCCTTCCTCAGAGGGCTGGACTGGAGCTACTTTCCCTCCACCACTGGAATAAAGCAAGTAATCAGCCATCAGTTTTTACAGGAAAGACAACACAAGCTTACACCATTTTCCAAATGGACCAGGCTGCCTTTTCATTCCATACTACAATATTAGAATACAGGAAAGACAATGAAAACAGTCTTCTACACCTAAGTGTCATATGCTTTGTAAATCCAGCATGTTTAGCTGGAGTCTTCTTGGAAAAATTTAAGAGATCCTAAGGCACTTAAGTGAGCAAGGCTGCACTGACAGTATGTCCAGGGCAAAGCATGCCTACATATTTCTGTGGTAAATATTCCCATCAGAGCTGATCTTAACCCACCAAACTGATGTCAACTGGTTAACAAAAATGAAGAAAACAGATCCTGTTGAGATAACAGCATATGAATTATACAGGAGGCAAGCTCCCCTGCAGTACACACTCCCTCAGGGCACCTCCACTAAGCAGCTGCTGTCACAGGCCTACTCACCTTGTAGGGGACGGCTGCTCTGTGTCTGAGCTCTGAGATCGAGCAGGAGGGTTAGAGCTTCGCTTCACCCACGCATTCTCCTTTGGTGGAGGGGCTGGCATTACCTTTAGAGGCTGGTCAGGTTTAGGAGGCTTAGAGGTTGGAGAGTGACAGTCTTCTTCTTTATTGGGGGTTTCATTTTCTAGAGACTTCTCACTCTCTCTCCTTCGTGTATCTGTGGGGGAAGAGAACTCACTGTACAGAGTCCACCTGGACTGTAGCAGGAGAATGGGGGCATCACCACATTCTTTTCCATCATCAGCAGATAGACTAACTGGTTCCCGATAGCTACAGTTACACATAAACCAATGGTTTCCAGGCCACCTGGAGAAAAATGCTTTCTGGAAAAGGGAAAAAAGCTACCTGAAAGAACAACAATCTTGTCTTTACTTGGAAGGAATGAACACTCTTTTTTTTTTTTTTGGGGGGGGGGGGGCAATTAAACTTGTCTGTGTATTAGGATAGCTGTAACTGGGGATAACATGCTCTTGTGAATGGAACTCAGGACCAAAGCCCAGGAACCATTGCTCAACTCCAGCTCAGCAGACAGAGGCTTTTACACAGGGACAAAAACCCAGACACATTTGTATTTGCACAAAAACTTCTCTGGAACCATGGAGCTTGCTTTGCCAACAGTTACCGCCTAAATCTGAAGTACAAGTTCTAGCAAAGTGGCTACAAAACCAACATCACACTTACTCTAGCCAGAAGGAGCACTACACCATGTTACAGGGCGACTACAAAGGTCAAACAGTTCCAGAAAACTCTTACAACACTTGGCTCAATTAACAAATCACTCTGGCTTTGGGCTGTTTTAAAATACTCAAGTACAAGTAAACTTGAGAGGTAGGAGAGCTTTAGCAACAGCAAATCACAGTAAGAGGAGGACTCTACAAATCCTGTAAACCATTTGTATCAGATTCATTGTGGCATTAAGTGTCTTCTTTGTGCCTGGTGCTTAGAGGCCAGACATTATTATGAGATCTTCTGGAACTGGAGTTACAGGTGGTTGAAGGAACAGGGGAATTAAAACTGGGGACTCGGGCTGGTGAGATGGCTCAGTGGGTAAGAGCACCCGACTGCTCCTCCGAAGGTGATAAGTTCAAATCCCAGTATCCACATGGTGGCTCACAACCATCCGTAACGAGATCTGGCGCCCTCTTCTGGAGTGTCTGAAAACAGCTACAGTGTACTTACATATAATAAATAAATCTTAAAACACCTGGGTACTCTACAATTTCTCCTTTACAGGAGGAGGGGTCATCAGTGGTCCAGGACTCTGCAATACTACACATACATGCTAATGAGGAAATGACCATTTACCCTCAAGAACACCACTAATGTTGCCTAAACAACATCAAATAATGTCACCCCAAGAGGTAAAAAACCAGTGCAAAGTGAAGTGGCTCTAAAAAAACCAACACTAGTGAGACAGAAAATAGGACTGGCAAAATATCATAGCAGGTAGCTTGCCACCAAAACCTGCTGAGATCAATCAATGACTGGAACATTCTCTCTGGGGAAAACAGACTGCTCCGAGTTTTCCTCTGGCCTTGTATCATGACACAAGACCCCATCCCTCCACAAAATAAATGTTAAAAAACAAAAACAAGACATCTAACAGTCAACTCTTCTCCTAGTGACAAGACGGTCCGCAGATCACTGAAGGCTGTTTATTCTGGCACCTGCTCCTGAGGTCTGCTAACCCAGGAGCTTCTGACCAGAGCTCAAGGCCAGTCTGGTCTACACAAGCTTCAGGACACCCAAGGCTACATAGAAAAAATAAATTAATACTGCACAGTGGGGGCTGGTGAGATGGCTCAGTGGGTAAGAGCACTGACTGCTCTTCCGAAGGTCTGGAGTTCAAATCCCAGCAACCACATGGTGGCTCACAACCATCCGTAACGAAATCTAATGCCCTCTTCTGGAGTGTCTGAAGACAGCTACAGTGTACTTACAAATAATAAATAAATAAATCTTAAAAAAAAAAAAAACTGCACAGTGCTCACATATCTGGCTATGGGAAATGGGGACACAGACACCACCCCCACCTGACTTACTTCTGCCAGATGTGGCTGAGGCCCCAGTCTGTGATGACTCACTTCCTGTCCTCGACCGTTCTCTTTCCTGAGTTTCTTCACTTCGCCAACTTGGGTGTCTGCACACAAGAGATCCGACAAAGACACTTAATGCCACAATGAATCTGATACAAATGGTTTACAGGAATTAACATCTATTAATACACAGTTTTTCTCGAAAAAACCAAAAAAAAAAAAAAAACAAAAAAAACACGGTTTTGGTGAGTGCAGGCCAGAGGACAACCTTGGGACATTGTTCCTTAGAAGCTATCCACCTTATTTTAATTTTATGCATGTGCCGTCTGTGTACCATGCATGTGCCTAGAGGCCAGACATCATTATCAATCTTCTGGAACTGGAGTTATAGGTGGTTGAGGGAACAGGGGAATTAAAACTGGGGACTCTACAAGAGCAGCCAGTATTCTTAAGCTTTGTCACACTGGCCCACATGATCAGCCAAGCCAGTCCTAAGATTTTATCACATGGCTTTATCTTAAACCATTTCAAGGCAGCAGGTTACATATGCCAGTTCTAAATACCTCAGGATTCCACATTAGCTTCTACTCTGAATACAAATGTGAAAGTCATTCATACAGAACATTGTTGAGCTTTTCCTAATAAAATCCTTAAGGAAAAAAAAATATATATATATAATTGTTTTTCTTCCTTTGTGCTGGATATGGTAGCACATACTTTTTTTTTTTTTGAGACAGGGTTTCTCTGTGTAGCTTTGGCTGTCCTGGAGCTCACTCTGTAGACCAGGCTGGCCTCGAACTCAGAAATCCGCCTGCCTCTGCCTCCCAAGTGCTGGGATTAAAGGCGTGCGCCACCATGCTCGGCTAGCACATACTTTTAATCCCAACAATCCTAGGAGGCAAAAGCAGGTAGACCTCTGAGTTTGAGAGCCCATTCTGGTTTTAGGACAGCCAGAACTAGAGACCCTGTCTCAAAGAAAACAAAAATATTTTTCTAACTATTCTTATATTCTGTATGTTTGTATGCTACATGACCATAGCATACAAGGATACAGAAAAAATAGTGAAATAATTCCTGGCTATATTCAACAAGAAAAAGCATTCTCTACATAATAAGAGGTCATGCCTGGTAGCAGAGGTAAGAGCATGAAGCCTGACTGGACTCAGTGATTTCTGGTGTGGCCTGTTTCCAAAGATCAAGGCTAGTAAGATGATTTGGTAGACAAGGACACTTCCTGCCAAGTCTGAAGATGCACAAAGTTGTACTCTGACCTCTACATGCAACGCTCACAAAAGTCAGTAAAAAAGGATTGGGTCAACCATTTATTTACTTCTGTTCCAAAGTGCTACCAATTTCTATTTATGTCAGGTGTAGCACAAGTCTTTTTGAAGAAGTCTTCAGTGTGTGGCACTCTTACACGCTGTTGATTGTTCCACCCCACCCAATAAACACATCAGCGTGACAACCAGTAAGCACTCTCATTTCCCAAGTGCTCAGGGTTAGGGTTAGGACTTGGCAATAGGAGAAGCCCCTTGTTGAGAAGACACCTCACCTCTCCCGGGGCCGGCGGTCTAGTTTTGGCTCATCCAGCTGACGCTGCAGTTTCTCCTGCTCCTTCTGTAGCCGCTCCTCTACTTCTCTTTCCCTAGCAGCTGTGTCAACAGGCTTCGCCCCTCCAAAGATGGAGGCTGCCCGGCTGGACTGGGAGGTGCTGGCAGAGGCATCATCCTCCTTAGGAGCACTGCGAGGCTTGAGGTTCAGTCTGGGTCTCTGGGGGGGACCTAAGACAAACGAGACTCTAAGTGACATCAGGAGGTGACTGCTGAGAGCCAGACTCGAGACTCTTAGGAATCTTGTTCAAGGATCTGGTCTGAAGATGAACATTTTCTTTTTCTTTTTTCTTTTGAGACAGGATTTCTCTGTGTAGCCCTGGCTGTCCTGGAACTCACTCTGTAGACCAGTCTGGCCTTGAACTCAGAAATCCGCCTGCCTCTGCCTCCCAAGTACTGGGATTAAAGGCACACGCCACCATTCCCGGCAGAAGATGAACATTTTCAACAGGTTAAAAAACAAAAAACAGGGGCTGGTGGTGAGATGGCTCAGCGGTTAAGAGCACTGACTGCTCTTCCAGAGGTACTGAGTTCAAATCCCAGCAACCACATGGTGGCTCACAACCATCTTGTAACAAAAATCTGATGCCCTCTTCTGGAGTATCTGAAGACAGCTACAGTGTACATGCATAGAATAAATAAATCTAAAAAACAAAAACAAAACAACAACAAAAACTTTGTAGCAATATGACATGGAAGATTTTAGAGGTGTGTCTATTATAGACACAGGTGAGCACAGCCACCAGTGCTGGACCACAGTTTCATTATCTGCATGGCAGGCACATTAGAGTCTAAACTACCTCCACAGCCAAGGGAGGCTCCTTCTTACACTTTTGTATGAAATTCTTTTTTTTTGTTTTGTTTTGTTTTTCGAGACAGGGTTTCTCTGTGTAGCCCTGGCTGTCCTTTGAACTCAGAAATCTGCCTGCCTCTGCCTCCCAAGTGCTGGGATTAAAGGCGTGCGCCACCACGCCTGGCTTTTTGTATGAAATTCTAAGTAGTCCAATTTCTTTCACTTTTCAAATTATCAGAGTACTTTCAAAATAGACCTAAAATTTAATCAAGCAGTGTCACTTAACAAGATCATTTTTCATCCCAATCAAAGGTAGAAAAAACTAACTTTCAGATGGTGTTGCTACACTTAGCCTAGGTGGTTGCTATTTATTCTTAACACTTGTTAGAGCTGATTGTGACAGTGTGTTCTTTTGGTAACTAGGGGCAGAATATTCAGAGTTGACCTCTGAACACTAATCTCACCTTTCATAGAATCAGTGATAATGACTGGCTGGGACTCTCCTCTCCCTCACTGTTAGTGTTTATTCAGGTTAACTGAAGGTGGCTATGGAGCAGCATCCAAGATGAAAACATTCTGTTTCCACGCTGCTGCCATCCACACCCAGGTCTTCTGTGCTCTGCCACCTCCTTAGAAACAACTTTCTAGTTTTCTGCTCCATGAAGAAAGAGATGAGTACCTCTGTCATCACGCCTATAATCGTCCCGAGAGTAATCATCCCTGGAGCTCCACGACCGATCATCCCGTCTGTCATAGCGGTCTTCATAGCGGTCCCCACCTCCTCTGTAGTCATCATCTCTCCGGTACCCACTTCCAAATGCTCTTCTGCCACTGCCTATCCTGGAGTCATAGCCTAGTAACAGATCTCAAATTGTGGTCACACAGAAAGGGAAAAAAGCAAAATAGAAAATTCTTGAGAAGTGCTTTTCAACTAAGTATTATCATGACTACCTCGGTCATAGTCTCTGCTGCCTCGGTCATCATAGCGATCCCGGCCCCCATAGCGGTCCATGTCTCTGCGTGGGCCGTCCCGATATCCATCCCTATACCCATCCCGATACCGGTCTGAATCATAACGATCTCGATACTCTAGAAAGAAAAGAAAACAGGTAACAAGTGTGGCAGCTCACTAGACCAATTGAAGTTTTTTTATTCATGATGATGCAGTCTTTTTTTTTTTTTTTTTTTTGGTTTTTCAAGACAGGGTTTCTCTGTATAGCCCTGGCTGTCCTGGAACTCACTTTGTAGACCAGGCTGTCCTGGAACTCAGAAATCCGCCTGCCTCTGCCTCCCGAGTGCTGGGATTAAAGGCGTGCGCCACCACGCCCGGCTGATGCAGTCTTTATATAATAGTCTGACTATAGCCCCAAACCAGAACTATTTGTACTGACTTAAAAATGTTTTAGTATAGCCGGGCGTGGTGGTGCACGCCTTTAATCCCAGCACTCGGGAGGCAGAGGCAGTGGATTTCAGAGTTCGAGGCCAGCCTGGTGAGTGAGTTCCAGGATAGTCAGGACTATACAGAGAAACCCTGTCTCGAAAAACAAACAAGCAAGCAAACAACTCACTGCTGAGTGCTAGGAATGGAGCTCACTTGGCAGAACGCTTGCCTAACACATGTGGTTCTAGATTTAATTCATAGGACCACACGACCACTTGGGATGTTGGGCAGCAGCAGGATCAAGTTCATTCAAAGTCAATTTTCTTTCAAAAAGCCACCCCTGCCACCCCCATAACAGGTACAGGATATCTCCCTGATTCAATTTTGTGGTTTTAATATGCCTTTTCTTGGGTGGGTGATGATAAATATCTATATATTCTATAACAAATTCTAGAACATGATGTTTGAATACATCTAAGCACAAACGAGAACACAGCTAGAACTTTCTATGCTTGATACCAATCAATCAAAATTTCTTCAAGGTTTGGCATGAGGGTCAGAGTCGGCTCAGCAGGTCAGACTCCTGCCTCTAAGCCTGACAACCTGAAACCCAGTTCCATTCCTAGGACCCACATGGAGGAAGACAAGACTCTCAAAGTTGTCCTCTGACCTCCACAACTTATACTAAGGCATACGTGTGCTTGGCTAGGCAACCAGTAAATGCTTTTTAAAAATCTGGCAATGGCTAAGGAGAAGGCTCTACTCTTAAGAGTGCACACTGCTTGAAGGTCAAGTATCCAGTGCCTTCTTTTGGCCTCTCTGGATCCTGTACTCAAGTGCACTCTCCCTCCACATTATTTTTCCTCCCTCTTTCTGTACTTGAACTTGCTTTGTAAATCAGGCTGGCCTTGAACTCTATTTGCATCTGCCTCCTGGGTACTGGGAATAAAGGCATGCACCATGACACCTGACCAAAAAAGAAAAACAAAACAAAAAAACATCCTAAAGTGTTGTATTGGCACACAATTTTAATCTCAACACACAGTAGGGTTATGCAGGCAGATCTCTTGAGTCCCAGGCCACCCAAGACTACATAGTGAGAACACCTCAAAAGCAAACAAACTTAGTCTTAACACAATACAGTACAGGCAAATACAAGACTGCATTTCACCTTCTCTCACAGCACTGCCCAGCCTTTCCTGCTGTTGCCAATGTTCAGTGAAAAGGTTCTTTGTATACTCTCTGCAGCACAAAGTACAGTCGATATTTTTTTAAAACAGGTTTTTAAGTGACGTCTGCTTGTAAACTTATATGCCAGAAGAGGACATTGGATCCCATTACAAATAGTTGTGAGCCACCATGTGGTTACTGGGAATTGAACTCAGAACCTTTGGAAGAGCAGTCAGTTCTCTTAACTGTAAGCCATCTCTCCAGTCCCAGTCACGGTATTTTTTTTTTTTCTTCGAGACAGGGTTTCTCTGTGTAGCCCTGGCTGACCTCGATCTCAGAAATCCGCCTGCCTCTGCCTCCCGAGTGCTGGGATTAAAGGCACCTGTCACCACGGCCAGCCAGTCACTGTATTTTTAAGGGAATGAATCTTTTTTTTTCTTTTTCTTTTTGCGAAAGAATCTTAAGTTTCTGAAAGTCACCCTTAAAAACTAAGCACAATTACAGTCACATAGCAGTTCCTGGCTGTTTTCCACACTGAATCTTACTAGTAAAATTTAAATAAGCATTTAGCTTTTTTGCTGTAGGTTTCATGTCTGCATGTATCTTGTTAGGCATCAGGGTCTCTCCCTGACCTGAAGCAGACCCACTGAGAGGTCAGCAGGCTCTAGAGAGCTGCTGTCCTCACCTCACCACAGCTATCTTCTTCCTAGGGAGACAGGAATCCAACTTAGGAGCCCCCTGCTTGTTTGGTAGGACTTTAACGTTTAATTGAGACCAAGCTACTACCTCTTCTGCCTCAGTTATTCTTCTTCATAAACAATTGTGTTCAAAGAGAAATGCCTGTACTTTCCGTTAATATTTTTTAAAATTAGGAATTTATGAAATTCCTTATCTGCATTTGTCAACAATTTTTATTATCAAAACAAATTACCCCCCCCAAACCCAGAGAAAACAGACTTTATAAATTGTTCCCCAACTTCTAATATTCCATTATCAAACAGACCCAAGAAACAATTAAAAAACCTGAACTTACTGTCTCCAAAGCTATCATCGCCTCTTCTAGGTGGGTAGTCATCAAAACTGTCTGTGGCCGGACGAGCCCTCCAGTCTGTGTCTGTTTTGTCAGAATCCCGATTTCTATCTCGACCAAAAGAACGGTCATCCCTGTCTGTAACAGAAAACCAAACAAGTTAGCTCACCCAAGACACCACTCACTTCTCACAGGGTCCCTCACATCCCACCTACGGTTTCTATTGCATTGGCATCCCAAGGCCAGGCCTTGAGGTTGCTTTCTCCAGGTAACTGATCTATTCTTTTCCTCAAATGTATTTTAATTAATGTTTATCTGTAATTAATTAAAGCTCAAGCTCCTAGGTAGCAAATCTAATTATAAAGTCCAAGGACAGTAAGTGATTTGAAATCGGAAGGAGATAGGATGAATCTCTGGATTATACTCATTAGGTATCAGTAGTAGTCCCTTCGTCTGAGGCAAATCTCCTTTAATACTGCCTAAAGTTACCATGGAACAAAGCAAGCTGAGAACTGATTCCAGCCTCACTACCTCTCTAGGACCACTACACCAAACTGGGAAGTTCTACCAGTTTTCTTACCTTTATCCTGTGCTTGATCAGCAACATCCACTCGAATTCTCCTGTTACCTAGAGACTGAGAGCACAGGATCCTATTTACTGACCCTTGTTAGCTTAAAATCTCTAAGAACTTGGAAGAAAATTTTGAAGCAAATTTAGAATTAACATAAAATAAAGTTAACTCTATTTTTCCAAAGCCAACTTCATATACTGGAGTAAACTCTGTCAGTTTAGTGTAATGACAGCAATTCTCAATCAGCTAACAAGCTTATAATTATAGCCCTCAGGAAGCAAGTTCCAGGCCAACCTAGGATCTATAGGAAGACCCAGCTTCCAAAGAACAAGGACAATTAAAATACCAAAGCAATTAATTAAACAAATAGGCCAACACCACAGCAGCAGTACACTGAGGAAGGACTGCTGTCTCCAGGCCTTTTCACTCACTCAGAGCTTAGCTCCTCTGATTCCCCCTTTCCTAATTACCTTTTAAATACTCTGACCAACTGCTGAGCATACAGGCACCAACTAGGATGTCTGGCCCTACCAGTGAATTATTTCTAAGAGCTGTTTATTTACAATTATACCAAATGGTAGATTTAGACTATGGAATTCTGGAGTTAAATACCCCAACCCTGAAAAGATACACTTTAAGAGATCCTAGTTAACTTTTCTCTCTGCATTTATAAAGGCAGTTTATTTTTAAAAAGTAAAACCCTAGAGCTGACATAAAGTAGTAAATAGGTTCATTAGAATCTGGTATGTTGGGTTTCTTCTTTAAAATTCCATTGCAATCACTGTACCTGAAATCCTATCAGGAGGGACTTGGTTTGGTTGATAAACAAAGACTGCCCATCCTTCGCATTCACTTTGTGATTGGTTTGCCTGCCTGCCTGCCTGTCTGAGGGGAAGGTGTCAGATCTTGGGAGTTCCTGATGGCTATAAGCTGCCATGTGAGTGCTGGGAATTAAACCCAGGTCCTCTGGAAGAGCAGCCAGTGCTCCTAAAGGCTGAGCTTTCTCTCCAACCCCTCACCCCACCTCTTAATTTCTTTACCTCTTCATTGAGACTCAGAGCACTGAGCAGAGAATCCAGGTCCTCAAATTCTGCGTAGCCGAAACCTTTCAACCTGTCTGGATTGCTGGGTTCCCGTGGTAAGCGTACAGCGCTGATCTGAGAGAAGAAACAAAAAACAAAAGGATTAAAAACAAACAAACCCAAACAAAAAGTAATTTCTCTGAAGAACATATAAGAACCTGCATATTTCTAGGAGAAAAATGGGTAGAAGGACAGAAGACAAATTACTCTATAGCCCACACCTTTCAAGTCATAGTAATTTAACCCTTAAAATAAAGTTAATTAAGGTATTTTCTTTGCATCTTGGTCTCTGCTGCCTTCCTCTGTGGCCCATCCCACAATCGGTTTACTTAGCTATTATCCTCAACATCCCACAGTTTGACACAAAGACTCTTACATTTAATCCTCTAAAGAAATCCTTAATGGAGTCTTCTGTCACATCATAGGGCAGATTCCCTAGGAAAGCAGTGTAGGGTGGCGACTTGGGAAGACGGCTCCGGTCAATATTGGGTTCCCGAGCAGCCCGTGGAGCAGTGGGAAGGATGGAACGGTCAATTGGAGGTGCCCTGTACACGTCATCATCGTTACTATGCCAAGTTGTTGACACTAGGACAGAAGAGCAGACAAAAGGAAATTAAGAAGCCAAGCATGGCAGAGCACTTGAGTAACTCAAAAAGTAGGCTAAATGTGAGCAAATCCAGCCTGGGTTACAGACCGAGACCATCTTAAAACAACTCAAAATCCAGCAGGCATAGTGGCAGAGGCTGGCTCAAAGTCTGAGACCAGCCCAATATTAATATTCACAGTGAATCCCAGACCAGTCAGTACTATAAAAAGACTCTGTATCAAAAAGCACAAGCTGGCCGGGCGTGGTGGCACACACCTTTAATTCCAGCACTCGGGAGGTAGAGGCAGGCAGATTTCTGAGTTCGAGGCCAGCCTGGTCTACAGAGTGAGTTCCAGGACAGCCAGGGCTATACAGAGAAACCCTGTCTCGAAAAACCAAAAACCAAACAAACAAAAAAAACCCCACACATGCTGGGAGGTGGTGGCACACACCTTTATATCTGAGTTCAAGGCTAGTCCAGTCTAGAGAGTGAGTCTTAGCATAGCCAGGGCTACACCGAGTAATCCTGTCTTGAAAAAACAAAATCCTTCAAACCAATTCCCACAGATCCACATGCATATAAGATTAGAGCTAGAGCACGCCTTTAATCCCAGCACTCGGGAGCCAGCGGAAGGCGATTTCTGAGTTCGAGGCCAGCCTGGTCTACAGAGTGAATTCCAGGACAGTCAGGGCTACACAGAGAAACCCTGTCTCGAAAAACCAAAAAAGATTAGAGCTAGAGATTCATGCCAACACCAAGCCAAGTCAAAACAAGGCTGTGCCACTGAAGCAAAAGACAAGAAAAAGAAAATATTTCTAAGGTGTTATAATCAAGATTGAACAAAGAGGGACTGGAGAGATGGTTCAGCAGCTAAGAGCACTTGTTGCTCTTGCAGCAGGTCTCAGGTTTAATTCCCAAGCACCCATATGGTGGCTGGGATCCAACAGGTACAGAATTATTACACATAAACAAAGAAAAAACTGATTAAAGTAAGGCGCACTCAAGGTCTATTCTGTGGATCAAGGCCTTTCTGTGACTGCTTTCTCTCATTTTACTCTTTAAGGAATCTATGAACCAAATCCTTCACATGTTTACTACAAAACACTTTAGCTGACAAGCCTGCAGCACTGTTCTATCTACAGAAAACAAAACTCAATGAAGACAATTATCTGATGGTAAAGCATCTGACTAGGACCCTTTCTACCCCAAACACACTAAGCACCCCTGACAGCTCTCACACTCCCACATGGATGGGGCCTTGTGTTCTCTGCCCCCTCCACCTCTGCTCTGTGAAGACAGTGTGTGTCTACCCTGGGGCTCAAGGCCTTCCCGTCTCTACTTCCCAATCCCAGGAATTACAGCTTGTACCACCTTACCAGGGCTTCCTCAAGGTTTGTCTTCCCCAAAACCCAAACAAAAAACCAACTATCCTAGTTCTGGGCCCCGGATTTGTATTTAGTTTCAATATTT
Source organism: Mus minutoides (assembly GCA_902729485.2). NCBI lineage: Eukaryota > Metazoa > Chordata > Mammalia > Rodentia > Muridae > Mus > Mus minutoides. The sequence goes on along the minus strand of LR756409.1, from coordinate 446,672 downwards.
AGAGAACATATAAGCTATATAAACCTTCCTGTTTTCATTATAAAAGAGGCCACACACAAAGTAGTCAGTTTGCAATAAGTTTTTTGGGGGGGTGGGGATGAGAAAGAAAACTGGCTAGACTGATGAAACCCATATATATATATACACACACACACACACACACATATATATATAAATTTGAGCCAGGTGTGAACAGATCTCTGATAGCTTGAGATAAGCTTTGTCTGAAATACCAAGTCCAGGTCACATAGGGATATAGGAGACCTTGTCTGAAACACACAAGTCAGTAACAAGAAAAGCTGAAACATATACCCCAACCAAAACCAAGGACAGGAACGGTGGTGCAAGCCTCAATTTCAGCATTCCAGGACAGATGATCTCTATGGGTTCTAGGCCAGTCAAGGATTCATAGTGAGATCATACTTCCAAACACCACCCAATCAACCAACCAACCAAAACACCACAAAACTTTTAGGTTTTCCTTATGAGTGATAGCACAATGCAATCGACTAAGTTGTGTATATTCAGCTGCTGGCATCAAGTTGAGGTGAAAATAGGCTGAGGGAACAAAACAGGAATTAACTAACTACATGGGAAATACAGGACAGTCACGATGTATCTCTTGAACTAGTCTTACACATTGAGAGTAGCCTGTAACAGATCAGAGATGGGACTACAGAGTGAGCGCACCACCACACCTAGCTACTCAGTCTTAATAAATAGCCAGTACCAGCATGTGATTATGCTCAAAGTTCACTTTAGTTTGAAAGTCAACCAGAGATTAAACCCAATACCCTAAAACAAATAAAAAATTTCAGGCTGTACAAATTAAGATCCTTTCTAATCACAAAGGAGGCAAATCATAGAATACCATTTTATTTAGAAAACAGTGAACGTTCAATTTTAAACACAATGATAGCTCCAAGGACAACAAAGGGAAATTACCATCTCCTTCCAGATCGTCTGTTTCGTCAGCCCAGCTGACTGGTTTGGGGACATAGGTGCTTCCTCCACCAGTTCCTCCATCCTCAGCTAGAAAGTCTGTTAGGGAGATGGTCTTCCCCTTCTTAGTCTTCTTTTTTGCTGAAAGAGAGAAAGATTACTCAACAAAACTAAGTACTTAAGTCTTTTTTTTTTTCCCGACACAGGGTTTCTCTGTGTAGCCCTGGCTGTCCTGGAACTCACTCTGTAGACCAGGCTGGCCTCGAACTCAGAAATCCGACTGCCTCTGCCTTCCGAGTGCTGGGGGATTAAAGGAGTACTTAAGTCTTTTTTTTTTAAATTTTATTTATTTATTATATGTAAGTACACTGTAGCTGTCTTCAGACACTCCAGAAGAGGGCATCAGATCTCATTGCGGATGGTTGTGAGCCACCATGTGGTTGTGGGATTTGAACTCAGGACCTTTGGAAGAGCAGTCGGTGCTCTTAACTGCTGAGCCATCTCACCAGCCCCAGGAGTACTTAAGTCTTAACCTGGACCATTAAAGACATTTAAAGAAATCAACAAAGACCTACCAGATGACTGGATTGTGGAATTCACATCATAAAAGAATTGTTATACAGATATAAATGTGGAGAAAACACAAAATATTCAAGAAGATCTGAATAATATAATATCTGAGGCAGGAGGACAGTGCGTGTGTGCCTCTCTGTGTATGGGGTGGTGGTGGTAGGGAATAGCTCATTTGCTGGCATGAAGTCCTGGGTTTAATCCTTACTACTATATAAACTTGAGTGTGGCAGGATACACTTGAAATGCTAGACTAAGTAGGTAGAGGAAGGAAGATCAGAAGTTAAAGGCCATCTTTAGCTATAGGGTGAGTCTGAGAATAGCCTGAGATACATGAGACCCTGTTCCATAAAACAATAAATGCTTAAGTATATAAACATATTCAGGTATAGAAAAGGAAAGCTATCCATTAATACCCTTTGGGAAATATGGGTACAATGGAGAAATCCTTCATTTATTACGAATAAATAGACAAATAAGGCAAAGGCCCTATAACAAATCACACTCTCCAGTTACATTTGAAATTTTTAGCCAGGCAGTGGTGGCACATATCTTTAATCCCAGCACTTGAGGAAGAGGCTGGAGGATCTGAGTTGGAGGCCAGCCTGGTCTACAGAGAAAGCTTGAAAAACCAAATAAAGATAATTTAATTTAGAAATGACTTACAATGGGGAAAAATTGCTATATAAACCAAGGTAGCATTGAGTTCAGAGATCCAAGTGTTTGTTTTACCATTCCTATAATAAAGTGCTTTCTAAAAAAGTAAAACTAACAGACTCGAGTGGTGGCTTAGCCATTAAGAGCCATTTGTAACCCTTACAGAAGACCCAACTTCAGTTCTCAGCACTGGTAACTCCAGAGGATCTGGCCCCTTCTGAATTCAAACATGCAGGCAAAACAACTATATAGATAAAACTAATCTAAATTCTAACATGCTAGCATATTCATTGCTCCTTAAATACAAAGATAAAACACAGTTCCTAGCCGGGCGTGGTGGTGCACGCCTTTAATCCCAGCAGAGACAGGCAGTTTTCTGAGTTTGAGGCCAGCCTAGTCTACAAAGTGAGTTCCAGGACAGCCAGGGCTATACAGAGAAACCCTGTCTTGAAAAACCAACAAAACAAAACAAAACCAAAACAACAAAAACCCACAGTTTCTACTTACATATAACAGTCTCTAGCTACATATGGCACTTTATGTGGATTGTCTACTTGTTAAATAACCACAAGGAAGACTCATAAAATCTATCCAGAGGGAAGGAAAGGAAACCTCAGGTATTTTCCTAGCACATGAAGGCCTCTTCCTTCAGGACACTGAATAGGAAATAACTTCTATGGCAGGTTATCATAGCCACGGTAAAATGCCTGCCCCCCCCCCCCCCCCGTGACATTTGCTTAAATGGCATGCAAATAACTCTAATTCTCTGTACCTTCAGACCCAGCACAGTCAGTCAATTCAAGGGACCAAGAGGAGTTCTAGAACAAAGTCACCACCAGGCCATTAAGGGAAGATCCTCCCCTAAAAACAAAACCAAAGCAAAAAACATCCTACCTGGCTGGGTAGGAATTGGCCTGTTAACTCAGCACCATTGGAGGATTACAAGTTTGAGGCCAGCTTTGGTAACCAGTGACTGTTCCTTCCTCCAAAAGTTAAGTGCTTTCATACTCTGAGACCTGCCTGTCTTTGCTCAAGTGCTGGGATTAAAGGGATGGTTGGTTCATCCAGCTGCTTCACGTTTTTGTTAAACAATCACGAATCCTTTCAATTCCCACCTTTCAACTCAAGAGAGAATATTCTTTTCTTTAAAAAAGATTTATTTATTATTATACACAAGTACACTGTAGCTGTCTTCAGACACACCAGAAGAGTGCGTCAGATCTCATTATGGGTGGTTGTGAGCCACCATGTGGTTGCTGGGGTTTGAACTCAGGACCTTCGTTAGAGCAATTGGTGCTCTTACCCACTGAGCCATCTCGCCAGCACTCAAGAGAATATTTTTTTCAATTTTTTAATTCAAGAGAATATTCTAACTTGATACACTAATGCTTACTAAAAAGAAAGTTGCTTTTTCAAATTCAAAAACTGTCGGAAGAAAATAAAGATACCCTGTTTTGCTATGAATGCTACAGACAGCATTATGTATGTAACAACAGCCTCAAGTGTTAGAGGTTGAATGTTCAACCCAAATGAAGAGAAGATGTCTATTAAGTCAAGTCTTTTTTTTTTTTTTTTTTGGTTTTTCGAGACAGGGTTTCTCTATATAGCCCTGGCTGTCCTGGAACTCAGAAATCCGCCTGCCTCTGCCTCCCAAGTGCTGGGATTAAAGGCTTGCGCCACCACACCCAGCTGTCAGTCTTTTTTTAAAAAAAGTGACTTAATGCTAATGTGACTCTAAGAAATTGACAGTGTATCAGTCAGATCACATGATCCTTAGTCCCTTCTGTTTCTCTGAATCAGTTGTTGACTATGCCATATCTCAAATTCTAAGGCTAGACTACCGAGGTCTGGCCACTGAATTGAGCTATAGTTAACTTACTCGGTTTGAAAATAGTTCATCAGAGGCTGGGTCCTAAAGCACTCGCTCTGCTCCAATTCACACGCAGACATGTGTAAGTTTTGTGCCCCGCCATGCCTTTCCAGTGGACCACTCTCCGCCCAAGTGGCCAAGAATGACTTTGAATTCTGATTTTTCTTGCCTCCACCTCCCTCCTCAGTATTGTGATCAAAGGCATTCACCACCAAACCAGATTGACATGGTAGGTGCTGGGGATTGAACCCAGGGACTCTGTACACTCTAGGCCACTGAGTTAACCAATAAGATCACTTGTGCAATACAAGGTCGATTATATAAGTCTACACGTATGAGCATTTTGCTGAACGATGCTTTTATTATGTGAATCCTAAAACTGTCCTACAATTTAGATTTACTTGTATTAGTTGGGCTGGTGAGATGGCTTAGCAGTTAAGAATACTGGCTGCTCTTCCAGGTCCCAAGTTCAAATCCCAGCAACCATGTGGACTCATGACAATCTATAAAGGGATCTGATGCCCTCTTTTGGCATGTACATGTAAGACAAAGCACTTCTACATAAAAATATAAAAACATGGGGAAACTGGCAAAGAGGGGTAATATTTGAGATGAAAATAATCAATAAAAAAACCCAACAAACAGTATTTTTTTTTTCTGTCTGTGCACCATATGCATGCCAGATGCCCATGGAAGCTAAGAGAAAAGCATGGAATTCCCTGGAACTGGCATTACAGACAATTGTGACCCACCACCTCGGAGCAGGGAATCAAACCCAGATCCTCTGCAAGACTACCAAGTACTCTTAACCACTGCCATCTCTCTAGCCACATTATTTTATCTTTACCTTCCACCACCACAGCATAATCTAGAATTAATCTACCCTTGAAATGATTTGTCTTAAATAAACTTTGTAGATTAGGGTTTCTCAACTCCTAACCTTTTAACTCAAGTTTAGGGAAAAAAATTCATTCATTAACATTACTTGGTATTTCAAAATAAGCTAAAGCATCAATAAAACATTTACAACACTAATACTTTAAAAATCCTTTTTAAGTCATTATTTCTCCCTTTAACATCCTTACTGCTGGGCTTGGAGAAATGGCTCAGCAGTTAAGAGCACTGACCTCTTCCAGGTCTTGAGTTCAATTCCCAGCAACCACATGGTGGCTCACAACCATCTGTAATGAGATCTGACAACTTCTTCTGGTGTGTCCAAAGACAGCTACAGTGAACTTACATATAATAAATAAATCTTTGGGCTGCAGTGAGAGGAGGTCCTGAGTTTAATTTCCAGCAACCACATGATGGATCACAACCATCTGTACAGCTACAGTGTACTCATATATATAAAATAAACAATAAATCTTTAAAAAACAAACAAACCACCACCAACAAAAACATCCTTACTGCTCCTTCCCCCACCAAATCTGGTTGAGGCAAGTTTTCAAGACTAAAATCCCCCGAAAGATCTCCCATTTAATGTGGCTGCACAGTAATTCAGTCACACATAAGTAGATTCTAAAGGAGAGTAAAGTGAGACAGTACCATTTGTCTCATTCCATTTTATTTCACCGACAAATTATCAAAATCCTCCAAGCCCTAGGATCCTCCAACATTAGGACCTTCCACATTTAAAAGTTTTCAACTGTGGGGGGCTGGAAAGATAGGTCAGTGGTTCAGACTGTGTTTCTAGTACCCATATCAGAACAACATGTAACTACAGCTACAGGAAGTATCCATGTACACATGTCCATGTTTAGACACATATACACAATTAAAAATAAAAGGACTAATTTTAAGGCCAGGTGTGGCTGCATATACCTTTATTTCCAGCACTCAGGAGGTAGAAGCAGGAGGATCTCTATGTTTAAGGCCAGCCTGGTCTACAAAGAGCCTGTCTCAAAAAACCAAACAAAAAAAAAGATCAACTCTTGTTTAGTTCTTCAAGAATATAGTCTTTGCCACGCATTGATTTAATCAATTCAAGTCTTTCATCTCCCTTCCAACACCATCCTGATCCTTAAAACAGTTTCCTAGTAAATTACATTTCAAAGCTGTTTTGTTTTGTTTTTTTGAGACAGGGTTTCTGTGTGGCCCTGGCTGTCCTGGAACTCACTCTGTAGACCAGGCTGGCCTCGAACTCAGAAATCCGCCTGCCTCTGCCTCCAGAGTGCTGGGATTAAACATGCAGCTCAAAGCTATTATTAAAGCAAACACACACACACACTGTTTCAATATGAAACACTGGTTTCCTTCAGTTGACAATACTCAGTATTTGACTTGATCTAAGTATCCTTACAGAGCAACAAATACTCAGTACAAAGAGATAATTTGTATACATGTAACCAGTTCTTGAAACTGTTTCTCTATGATCAACACTAAAAAAGAAAGCATTTAATAAATCTTCTCACTGTAAAACCAAAGAAACACCTCACAGCATGCCTGTCCTGTCAATTAAAGTCCTAGGCACAGCTTATACACTGGCTACAATTTTAAAGTAACCTGTATCAAACATGATTCCTTAGAGACAAACTGTTCATTTATAAATGAAAAAACTGAGACAGCTCACTTAACAACTCATATAGCCACAATAAAAACTAAAAGGCCCCTTTTCTGAGTCAGGATCTCACTGTAGTCCAGGCTAGCCTAAACCATGGCAATCCTCCAGCCTCAACCTTCTGAGTGCTGGGACAACACTCAAACTAGCTTGTTCAGTTAAACCCTCATAGATTTAAGTCTTCTTTTAAATTTGCAACTAAAGAATTACCTACTTAGGTTCAAGTTTCCTAGAAACAAACTTAGAATCCTCCTTTGCCAGTCAGCTCTGAGATATTAAGATACTAAGGTCACACAGAAACTAGTATTGTCTCAAATAATTTTCCACCTTACCAAATAGTGATTAAGTTGTATCTGGCATTTTTACAGAGAAAACCCAAGACCCATTTCCAACTCTGAACTGAATTGAAGAGGGGACCTTCCTAGGAGGACAGATTATTAAAGAAAAAGGGGAGACACCACCAGGGAAACCTTGTAAACCAGTGGATCACAGTCAACAGAATAAAACCAAATACATAGCTTGCCAGGGTGTCTTTTTCTCTTTTAACTTTTGACTATTTTTTGATTGCACATAGGTTAAAGGACAACCTGGAGTCTGCTCCCACCTCTACTACATGGATTCAAACTCAAGTTGACAGCATCAGCACCAAGTGCCCCAAACCATCTCCCCAGTCCAGCTATGTTGTTCACAACTAAGAATCTCCCAAGAGGAAATTCATCTAGACTTCTCAAGTTAAGACACTAAACTGTAGGCCAAGAAGTATTTTTCTCATTAAAATACGTTTTTGTAACTTGTAGACGATCCTTTTAGCCATCAATTTCAACTTCGTTCTTGTACTTACAATCTTAATGAGCCCAGCTAGGAGCCTGGTGTTTCCAGGACTGTGACTCTGATCTGCTACCTGCAAACAATGTGACCTTCAACAAATCTTTGAGCAATTTTTCGTCAGCTGGAGAAACCACCAGTTTTTTACATGCTCTCACAGGCTTGTTCAATTTAGTGCTCTACTAACAAAAGCTGTTACCCAGGGTTGGGGTTTTAGCTTGGAGTGCTTGCCTGGCATGGCCAAAGGCACCAAATTCAGAGAAAGTTTCCCAAAGACAGAACCCGATTTCCTTGTAATATTAGAAAAGATGGACTTCTGGTTAAGATACTGAATGTTGCCAGGCGTGTTGCTAAACACCTTTAACCCCAACAATCCCAAGGCAAGCCTGGTCTACAGGGTTAGTTCCAGGACAGTCAGAGCTAAATGATAGAGACCTTGTTGCACAGTTTAGGAACAACAATCCAAAATATTTCTAAGAGATCATGCTATAAAAAATAAACCGTATTTCTAAAATGAATACTAATGCTAGATGTGTAAAAGCCCTCTGGCATTCACAAGTCCACTGCAAATGCCAAAAAACAAAAACAACAAAACACTTGAAAAAAAAAAACAACAACAAAAAACCCCCGAAACGACCCCCCCAAACCTCACTTGCAATGCAGGGAATATACATTCCACTAAACAAACAAAAGCAGAACCTCTTGCCACTATTTTAATAGCACCTTCTGGAAGTTTCCCAGTTATCTGGGAAAATGATAAAAGCTGAATCCTGACACTAAAACTACCCCCAAAATGGAAGCTCTATATAATGCAACGCCCTGATCTCCTTTCCCACTTCTGCCTGGCATATAGTGTGCACTCAGTAAAAACTGTTGGTTGAATCAGAGGTGTGAAGAAAATGGCACAGGAGAATCTAGGTGTCCATCCCTACAGCACCTCCCTAACACGTGGGAGCACCCTGGGTTCCCTACCCCCAACTATAGTAGGGCCAAACCTAATGTGCGTTCGCTTGGGAGTACAGCGGCCGAGCCACGCTCGCAAACCGACTAAAGCTTAAAGTACAAGGTCATAAACGAGCAAAAGCCAGGTCCATCCAGGCTTCCCATCTGGAGTCCAGCAGCGCGTGCTTCCGAGGCGCGCCTTCTCCACCACCTCGCCTCGTCTCGTCTCCCGTGCCGTGCCGCGCACGCGCACCGCTGCTTTCATCGGCCCCTCCACGGCCTCGCGCTCGCGTTCTAACTGCCCCCCCCACCCCCACGAGGGTCCACAACGGCCTCGCGCCTTGGAGACCCGGCCCAATGTGTTCCGGTCCGCGCGCCAACCGCCTCCTTCCTCCACCCGCGCCTTGGCGCGGGCGCAGTGCTTCACGCCTTTGAGAGCCTCGCGCCTCCCGCACGTCTCTCTGTGCTGCCTCCTCCAATTGAAGGCAGGGTCCACCATTTCTGCCCACTCCAACCTCGCGCAACGGGGTGAAAAGGGTGTGAGGGGGAGGGGAAGGCCTTCCCCTCCCCCTAGACATCCCGAGGAGGTAACCTCAAGCGGCCGTGCCGCCAGCCTGCCGCTGCCCCCAGGTCCGAAAGGAGCCGGTGCCTCCTGCCCCCCACTTTCAGCAAGGAGCGGACCAAGCCTGGAGGCTGTTTCCGAGCCTGGTCTTTGGCCACGCTCGGCCGCTCACTCACCTGAGGCCGCCATGTTGGGAGAGGGAGAGAGAACGCAAAGGACCCGGATGAGGCAGTCACGTGATTATAGCGGGCGCGACGGGCTTGGAGACGTGAAACCAGGAGGGGGCGGGGAGCCGAGGACGGAGGCAGGAGGCGGGGCGCCGCCGCCGCGCTGGGTTCGTAAAGCAGCTCGAGGAGGTGGCGCGGCGTCCGACGGGAAGACCTGCGCGACATGTGGCCGAAGGGGTGGAGTCTGAGCTGTCGCGAAACCCTTCACTTTACGTCGGCCCGGCGCGGCCGTCTGGTCAGCTCTGCTCCCGGGGCGGGGTCTCCTGGCGCACAGATTTGTGGGTGCTGGGTCGGCGCGAAGGGCGGGGCCGCACTTGCTGATTCTATGGAACCGAGTGGACTTGGAATCTAGAATGGGTGTGCCACAATTGATTTTATTCGAAGGGAAGATTCTGAGTTTCTTTTTAAATCACTTTTTGTAAAGACAAAGCAAATCCAACATTCCGTAGAATGGTTTCAATTAAGGTAACATTTGAACCATGGGCTTTTGCCTCATTTAACCCTCCAATGGACTGACGAGGGCCAGCACCGAATGCTAGCCACATTTTTTCCAGCGAATGCTTCTTTTTTTTTTTATTTTTTTATTTCACAAAGTGAAACTATTGAGCACCAACCACGTGCCAAGCACTGTTCAGCAGACATTTGTGGATATAAAAGGGATTAAAACTACCTTGAATAAAATACTACAAATGATAAACATTACAGGTAAGTAGGATAATTGAGTAAAAGGTAATTGTGTACAACTTCAGATGGCCTGCTCCTCTACAAGAACAGGGAACATTCTTAGCCATTGAGCCATAATTCCAGCTCCTAAAATTTTTAATCACCCTAAAACATTGTCATAAACAAACAAAAAACCAGGAGTTGGAGAGATGGCTCAGTGGTTCAGAGCATTGACTACTCTTCCAGAGGACCTGAGTTCAATTCCCAGCAACCACATGGCAGCTTACAACTGTAACTCTAGTTCCAAAGGATCTGACACCCTCATATAGCCATACATGCAGCAAAACAGCAATGCACATAAAATAAAAATAAATATACTTTAAAAAAGGATTTGCAGAAACAGGCATGGTGGCACATACCCTTAATTAATTAATTAATTAATATTTAATTTGGTGTTTTGAAACAGGGTCTTTCTACAAAGCACTGGTTGTCCTGGAACTCATTATGTAGACCAGGCAAGACTAAATCCAGAGATCCACCTGCCTCTGCTGCCTGAATGCTGGGATTAACAGTATTCATTACTATGCCCAGCTGGCACACACCTTTAATTCCTACACTTGGAAGGCAGACAAAGGCAAATCTCTATAGAGAGAGAGTTTGAGGCTAATCTGGTCTACATATCCAGTACCAAGTCAGCCAAGGCTACAAACACACACTGAGATCCTGTCTCAAAACAAAACTAAACAAAATAGCCCCCAAACCAGCCAACCAAACAAGAACAAAACAAGAAAACAGGAAATAAACCAAAAAACAAACAAACAAAAGAAACAAAAAAAAACCCAAACAAAAAAACCCAAAAGAAGCCGGGCATGGTGGCACATGCCTTTAATCCCAGCACTTGGGAGGCAGAGACAGGCAGATTTCTGAGTTTGAGGCCAGCCTGCTCTACAAAGTGAGTTTCAGGACAGCCAGAGCTATACAGAGAAACCCTGTCTCGAAAAACCAAAAAAAAAAAAAAAAAAGAAAGAAAACAGGAAATAATTTTCTTAGCTGAGTGTGGTACACCACATATAAAAGTGGTAATCACAGTGCTTGGTAGATTGAGATAGAAAGATCAGTGGAAGGCTAGCTTTGACTATAGAATAAGTGAAGATCAGACTGGGCTACAAGAGACAATGAGATCATTTGTCAAGATTTGATAGCTGTGGTACCACCAGGTCCCTCTCCTCTAATTTAATTTGTTCTCGCTTTTCCCCATTGTTTTTTAGCCTGAGCACTGTATTAACTTCCTAACTGGGTTTCTTGCCTGAAGGCTTTGTCTACTGCAATGCATGCAGAACATGGCTGCTGTGGAGAGCCTAGCTGCCGCTCCTTAAAGATGGCACTGACTGCCTCAGCCTTATCAGCCTTACTGGCATAAATAACTCCTAATATGGCATTAGGCTGTGTCGACAGTGATGTGATCTTAAGCCCGAGACTATGATTGTAAAGCCCGAGACTTCCTGGCGTATGAGCAGGAGCTACGTGGCATTCTGTGAGTGGCCAGGATAGGGTTTAATTGGCTGCTTCCGGTGGGGTTCGGGCCATTCACCATTAAGCTTAAGCTGTAACTGCATGCATCAAGTATCCTGAGTAAACCGTCTTGAGAAGGAACCTGTTTGTCCTAGGTCTTATTCCCGCTGGTCGGGGTCAGCGCGGAACAGGCTGCCACACGTGTTTTCCTGGAGGAGAGATCTGAACAGTTGCTGAGAAACATGGCCACACTGACATGGACAAAATAAGCGTTTTTTGTTTTTTTGGTTTTTTTTTTGGAGAGACAGGGTCTCTCTGTTTCATACCTATTTCACTGTCCTGGACCTCACTGTGTAGACCAGGCTGGCTTTAAATTCCCAGAGAACCTCCTGCCTCTGCCTCTTAAGTATTGGGATTGAAGGTATACAACTCTACATCTGGCCCTTTCTTTAAAAAATAAAAAGAAGCTGGGCGTGGTGGCGCATGCCTTTAATCCCAGCACTTGGGAGGCAGAGGCAGGCGGATTTCTGAGTTCGAGGCCAGCCTGGTCTACAGAGTGAGTTCCAGGACAGCCAAGGCTACAGAGAAACCCTGTCTCGAAAAACCTAAATAAATAAATAAAGGGAGATTTATTTCATTTTATGTACATGAGTGATTTGCTTACAAATATGTAAGTGTGCTGAGTGCATGCATAGTGCCCACGGAGGTCAGAAAAGGGCACCCGATCTCCAGAAACCTGATTTACAGACTTTAAGCTGCCACATGAAAGCTGGGAACTAAAGTTGGGTTTTGGCAAAAGCAGTAGGTACTTGTCTTAGTTTGGGTTGCTGTGAAGAGATACCATGACCAAGGCAGCTCTTACAAAGGCAAACATTTGATTAGTGATGGCCTGCAGTTCCAAGGTATAGTCCTAGTCCTTTATAGTGGGAAGCATGGCAGTGTCCAGGCAGATGTGGTACTGGAGGAGCCAAGACTTCTACATCTTGATCAGAAGACAGTTAGGAGGAGAGAGACTATCTTCCACACTAGACAGAGTCTGAGCTTTGGAGACCTCCAAACCCACACACAGTGACATACTTCCTCCAAAAAGGCCACATCTTTCAATAAGGCCACACCTCCTATTTAAACCACCACAGCACTCACAACTTCTGAACCATCTCTCCAGCCCCCTCCCTGGACTTTTTTTTTTTTTTTTTTGAGATAGTGTCTACATAACTCTGGCTGTCCTGGAACTCACTCTGTAGACCAGTCTGGCCTTGAACTCACAGAGATCCCCCTGCTTCTGTCTCTGAGTTCCCGGATTAAAGGTGTGTGCCCCTGAGCCTCACTTTCCTTAACTTGTGTTCTTGCCATATATACTGTTCCTAACTTGCGAGTCCTTTTGGCCTTCTGCTCTTTTCTCTGTCTGGAATTCTTCCTCTGTTGGGGGTTGGTCTGGTGCCATGTATACAAATGCTAAATTCTGAACCTCAAGATCTGGTTGCAGTCCAGCATATACTTCTTAGAGTATATGCTCACACATGCAGCCTTTGTTGTATAAACCTTGCTCCCCAATTTAAAGCTGAATGGTTGATAAAAGTCTGGAGCCTGTGATTAGCATTAGAGCTCGAGGAAGGTAGGACTTGAGGATCGAGTTGGGGGTGTGTGTGTCTCAGGAGAGACCAGGGGGAATAGCAAGGAAGAAAACGACAGAGAGAGGAGGAGGCCACCTTGAAGCCAGATGAATCATGAGCATATGGCCAGGAGAAATGCACCCTGAAGACAAGCTGGTGGAGCAGAAACAGCCCCAGTGGGACTCAAACAGCAAACAACAGGGTTTGGATCTAGGTGAGACTATAGCACAGACTCTACCCAATCTAGGCTTATAGCTCTAAATAAAATACCAGGTCTTTGTGTCTTTTATACAGGTTAGCTAAATTCATATACATTACTGTCAACGACGAAGCCTGTCCTTCAAGGTCCCTTTAAATGTTACCTTTTGGTTGCTGGAGAGATGGGTCAGTGGCTATGAACACTGGCCAGAGAACCTAGGTTCAACCCCAAGAACATGTGGCTCAGAACTGTAACTCCACCGCCCCCCCCATCTGATTTGCCCCCTGGCCTCCATCTGTGCTGCATCTTCATGGTGCAAAAACATGCATGCAGGCAAAACCCCACATACATAATAAAAGTTCTCTTTAATGGCATATGACTTTATTCCCAGCTCTGGGGAGGCAGAGGTAGGCAGATCTCTTGAGTTCAAGGTCAGGCTGGTCTACAGAATGAGTTCTAGGATAGAGCTACTCAGAGAAACCACATCTGAGAGAGAGAGAGAGAGAGAGAGAGAGAGAGAGAGATTAAGGAGCTGTTTGAAAAAGGAAAGAAGTGAAAGAAGCCCTTCATCTTGGATCAAGTTGCCTCTTGCTGACTGAGTCAAAAACCTTCAGCACAGCTGATAAAGCTGAAACTGCCTTCAGATAGGCTCTGCCTACAGATGGGCTGCATGTTTTCTCAGAGACACCCCAGACAACAATGTTAAAAACAACAAACTATGCTCATCTAGGGCCAGGATGTTTGCAATGTTGTGTTACTGTATCAAACACTCGCCTCTGGACCCTAAATCTAAACAGCCCATAAAAGCTGTCTTCACTGGGTGAGAGATGGAGTTTCATTTTTAGAGGGTCTGCTTCGTATGCCTGAGGCCCTGGGCTTGATCCTCATCTCTGCATAGACAGACATGGTGACAGATCTGAGAAAACCCTGGCACTTGGGAGGCAGAAGTAGAAGACTCCGTAGTTTAGTGTGATCCTCAGCTGCAGAGGAAGTTTGAGGCCAGCCTCAGAATTCCCCTGGGGGATGGGGATGGGGGTGGGGGTGGGGGTGGGGGTGGGGAGGTTGTAAGTAACATCTACTATTCTCTCCAAGGTTTAAATGGCAAACTGACATAGACTTCTCCAAACTTTATGCTAGGGAACCAATGAGCTCATTGGGCTTCCTTGTAGAGAGAGCCTAGGTGAGGGGGTGAGGGGTTATGTACAGGAGTGTGGGTACTCCCCAGCCCACAGCATCTGCAAAGCCTTACCTAGCAAGGGGAGGGCTTTCCAGTAGCTCTGCATAGCCGGAGCTCCAACCAGCCTTGCCTAGTCCTTCCCCAGGCTAAGTGCAGAGTTGCCAGGTGGTTGGGACCAGCTGGCCTCCTGGATGTGAATCTCATGCCCTCTGTGTGGGGTGCAGGCACATAGACGTGCAAAAGCATGCATCCGCGCGCACACACACAGGCTAAAAAAAAATCTTTTATGTAAGTAAATATTTTAAAAAGTAATTAAAAAATAAATGAATAAATCTTGTTAGAAGCTTTGGCTGCAAAAGTACTCTGAATTGTTAAAAAGTTTATTCTCAAATGATTAGTTGCAAGGCTTTGGTGGCTCAATGGGTAGAGTACCTGAGTAAGATTCCTTGAGCCTACACAGTGGAAGGGGAGAATAGACTCCTGAAAGCTGTCCTTTGGCTTCTACATACCATTGCAGGCATATGCACACAAATAAATAGATACATAAATTACAATCTTTAAAAATAAATAGATGTGTAAAAGCTTTGGGTGGCCTCTGAATTGACTTCCATATTGACTACAGTATTTTCTAAAAGGTAAGTAATCAAAGTGTGTTCACTGGGAACTTTGAGTTTATTGTTCAAACTACTCTAGCTGGACATAGATTGAGGCTAGCCTGGCTGTTCATCAACATCCTGTGTCAAAAGAAAGGAAGGAATCCCCCACCCCCCAATAGTATTTTATCTCTGGCCTTATTTAGAATGGCCCACATGGGGACAATAAAAGACAGTTTGGGGGTACTGGAGAGACAGCTCAGTGGTTAAGAGTATTATCTGCTCTTCTAGAGGTCCTGAGTTCAATTCCCAACAACCACATGGTGGCTCATAACCATCTGTAACAGGATCCAATGCCCTCTTCTGGTGTGTCTGAAGACAGTGTACTCACATATATAAAGTAAACAAATCCTTAAAAAAAAAACAGTTTGACTTTTAGTCACATTTACTATTTTAAAATTCACTACAGATAGAACAGTCCCATATTCTCCAAGTCAAGACAGTCTCTCTGACAGTCCCCAAATGACGCTGCTTGCCTTGTTAAAAAAAGATTCGATATTTTCAGGGGTCTCAAGTTCAAATACCCGCAAAAAAAGTCTGTAAGCATGTGTGCGAAGCTACGTATGGGGCTGTGGTGAAGAGTCTGGAAGATGGAAGAATACATGATCCCTGGAAGGCGCTCACATTTAGTCTTCCTATCTGACACCCGTCTACCAGGAGAGCTAACAATTTGTAATGATACCGACTAATCCACAATTCGACGACTTTTGAATGTTCCCTGCTAGGCCATTTAGCCTTGCCCAAACCTTTTGTATCATGGGTCACCAGTAACTATTCCCACATGCTTTAGAACAACCCAGTTATCCTGGCACACTGTAAGCACAAAGAGCAGTAGATCTGTATCAGATGAGTGAGCGCTGGGGATTTAGCTCAGCTGGTGCAGTGCTTGACTAGCATCCAGGATGGACTGAGTTGGATTCCCACAAGTCCAGGGTCATCCTTGACTACATAGTAATTTTGAGCCCAGCCTGAGCTACACGAGACCCAGTCATAAAACAAAACAAGTGATAACACACTGAACACTATACAGAGATTTCTAAGTATGACTTGGAAGTGAAGTAAAAGAGTGCCTTCATTTTACACTAAGACGGGAGGTAAAATCAGACAGATACTGATTCCTGTGCCAGTGAGAAGACAACAAGAAACCTGAGAATCCTGGGAAGTAGAGAACTGAAGTAGATGGTCCGTAAATGAGATGGGAATCTAAGCTCACTCTGCTTCCTGGTGTGTGGGATGTGGTAAAAGAGATGGTCTGCCCTGTAGGTTCACAGTTTGTATCAGACTGTCATACTTGAATGGGTAAGTGTGCTTTCTGCAGGAACATCTGCAAAGCAACCTTTAAGTGGCCAGAGGCCAGTGAACTTGCCTAGCATAGGAAGGTCCCAGGCTCAAACCCCAGGACACACACACACATACGTGTGCACACACACAGCAGAGAGATGCTTGTTAAAGTTCAGGTTTTGGTGGCAGTAGATTAAAAGCAATATAAACATTCCCAAATAAGGACCAGTTACATAAAATTATGTGACATTCATTGAGGGGATACTGTTCAATCTTGATAGGATCTAGTTAGATGTGGCTTAACATGAAAAGATGCTCATGCTTCATATAAAAGTGGGATCTGCATGTGCAATACAGTGGATCCAAGTCCTGCTTCACCTTCGTGAAGTCATGTTCAACAATGTTAAAGATTAGCATAATGCTAACAAACATGAATGTTAATTACAACTAATTATTTAATATATAACATATAACTGCCCATACCATAAGATGTAAATATATAATAATTATTACCAATTATATAATTATAATTATTACTAATTATACAATTAATAATGTTGATAAGCATATATTAATATGTTACAATGTAATAAGGTTACCTTTGTGAAATAATAATAATGTTAAAGGTTAAAGATCTTTTCTGTTAAAGATCTAGGTGTGGAGGCCAGAGAGATGGCTCTGTGGTTAAGTGCACATTGCTCTTCCAGAGGGCCTTTTGGTTTCCAGCGCCCACATCAGGCAGCTGACAGCTGCCCTGACTCCTGCTCCAGGGGCTTTGACTGCTCTTCTGGCTTCTGCAGGCACTTCATTAACGCACACGGTTCCACACAGAGACATATATATATATATGCACATAATTTTAAAAATAAGAATCCAGACGTGGTGGCTCTTGCCAGTGATCTTGAATGTCTAAGAGGCAGAAGAATGGCTCTGAGTTCAAGGCCAGCCAGCCTGGACTACATAGTGAGTTCTAGGTCAGCCAGAGCTACATAGTGAGACCTGGTCTCAGAAAAACACAACACAACAAACCATATTTCTCTCTAGGTGACGGCACCCTGGAGGTCCTTAATTTTTCTATTTTTTTTTTTTTTTTGTTTTTCGAGACAGGGTTTCTCTGTATAGCCCTGGCTGTCCTGGAACTCACTCTGTAGACCAGGCTGGCCTCGAACTCAGAAATCTGCCTGCCTCTGCCTCCCGAGTGCTGGGATTAAAGGCATGAGCCATCACTGCCCAACTCTGCCCCAGTTTCTTGAAGGCTGGGGTTAAAGATGTGCACCCAGTCCAGGCCCTTGCTTTTGTAAAAAAAAGACCAAATAAGGAGTTGTTGAGGTGGCTCAGCTGCCCTTGCAGAGGAACTGGGTTCCACCAGGCAGCTCACCACTGTCTATAATGCCTCTGTGGGTACCAGGCACACACTCGGCTCACACAAAGACACGCAGGCAAACACTCATACACATAAAACTAAAATGTAATAAGCATTTGTTGTTTGTGTGGTGATGGATAGGCAGAAGTCAGAAGCTGAGGTAGGAGGATTGAGGTGGACTGGGAAGTAGCAAGGTGGACATAAAGGATGTGCCAAGTGCTGAAGGAAGGTGGGAGGTGCTGGAGAGGGGACACAAGAGGAACCTGGGACAGTTCAGGCACAAGTAAGATGACAGAGATTGAGAGTCACAGCCAGTTCCTTGACTCCTATCCACAGCTCTAGCATGGCCCTTCATGACAACCCGCACGGATGAAGCTCTGCAGGGGGATTTAGACCTACTGATGTCACCCACATTCAGCATACTTGAAGTGGAAGATTGGAGATGAACGCCGGACAGAGCGATCGCCTGTTAGTAGAACCGTCCAAATGGTGGCGCTGTAAGCCAGGAAATCAGAGCACGGCACCGTGGCTGCTGGTTAGAAAGAAGCAGCTGCGTTTGCTGCTAGAAGGCCACCAGGGGGCAGAGAGAGGTAAGGGCGGCTAGGGCCTGGACCTCAGCTGCTAGCAGTAAAGTGGAGACTGCCGATGAAGTTGTGTGAGGACAAAGCAATAAGTAGGTTTGGAATGAAATGCCTGAAGGGACAGTTCGAACGGCTATCCAAAGCGAAGCTTCAGACTTCCTCTGTTCGCCACTTGCTCAGAGCCTGGCTCTCTCAGATGTTTGGTCTTCTCTTCCGTCTCCCTCTTTCTTTCTTAATATTGAACACCTCTGGTCACCAGAGTCCGAGAAAGTAAAGGAGACATTCATGAGGATGATGTAGGAGGGGATTGAGTGTGTGTGCGCGTGTGTCAGAAAGCAGGTTGGGGAGGAAAGGCTTTATTTGGCTTACAAATTCAGCTATCACTGAGGGAAGTCAGGCAGGAACTCAAACAAGGCAGACAGCTGGAGGCAGGAGCTGATGCAGAGACCATGGGGGATGCTGCATGGGGGATGCTGCTTACTGGCTTGCTCCCCATGTCTTGCTCAGCCTGCTTTCTTTCTTTCTTTATTTATTTTAAAGATTTCTTTTTCTTTTTTATTTATTTTTTTATTATATGTAAGTACACTGTAGCTGTCTTCAGACACTCCAGAAGAGGGCGCCAGATCTCGTTACGGATGGTTGTGAGCCACCATGTGGATGCTGGGATTTGAACTTATCACCTTCGGAAGAGCAGTGGGGTGCTCTTACCCGCTGAGCCATCTCACCAGCCCCTCAGCCTGCTTTCTTATAGAACCCAGGACCAGCAGCCCAGAGATGGCACCACCTACAGTGGGTTGGGCCCTAAATGCCCTAGAGTTGGATCTAATGGAGTCATTTTCTCAACTGAGGCTCCCTCCTTTCAGATAGCTCTAGCTTGTGTCAGGTAGACATAAAACTAGCTAGCACAACATGTCTCGGTAGCGTGTTCAAGGTAGAGAAGCCAGCCTAAGTGCTGCTGGAAGGGATGCGAAGGAGGGGGAAGGGGAAGGAGGAGGAAGAGGAGGAGGCGGTGGTGGAGGTGGCAGCAGGAAGACAGGAAGTGACATTAGAAGAGGGGGCGGGTCCAGACCTTGGCCAGGCTTTTCCACCCGCCTAGGATGCCCTTCCACATCGCATGCGCATTCATTTCCAATGGGTTCCTTAAGGGCCAACTCAGAGGTCACCTCTTTCCTGATTCTCCAAGACAACTTTGTTTGTCTTTTAATAGCTGGATCATAATTTATATTACTAAAGGATACTGAGGATAGGCACCTCACAGCAGTGCCAGCATGGTGTCTGGCCTAGTACAGACAGGACAGACATGCGGACTAATGAATGCTGTGTTGATTTCCTTCACCTTTCTTTTAAGAAAGATGTATTGCGTTTAAACCGTGCATATGTATTGGGGTGTGTGTGTGTGTGTGTGTATTTTATTTGTGCAAAGACGCTCTCAGAGACCAGAGGTGTTAGATCCCCTAGACCTGGAGTCGCAGGCAGTTGTGAGTTGAACTTTGAAAGAACAGCAAGCCCTCTTAACTCCTGAACTCTCCAGCCCTGAATTCCAAGATCTTTCTGTTGAGGAGTGTGGAGAGAGGCAGACTGAATGAAAAACTCAGGTATTTCCCTCTGAGGCTGTTTCTGATATTTTGTACGTGAGTGTTCTGGGGTGTGGAGGTGTGTGTCTGCTTGAGTGTGTACATGCGTGCGTGTGTGTCTGAGCGTGTGCGTGCGTGCGTGCATGCATGCATGTGCCTGTTTGTCCTTTTAGGGCCCTGAAACTTCCAGGCCCTCTCGTGTTATCTCAGGAAGTGCATCTCAAAGGATGATTTTAGAGTAGACAAGGAAAGAGAAAATGGAGACAGAATCCTGTTCTCTGTCCTTCCAGCAGGCCAGACATCCGGACAGCTGGATCAGAGGTGCAGGCAAGGGTGGGGTGGGGAGGGTGCTAAGCTGAGGGAAAGGCTGGCCAATCTCTCTGCTTTGTATAGAAAGAACACACTGCAGTTGTTTTCTCATGAAGATGAGAAGCTGCAGGATCCTCTGGAATGTAAACAGCAGATAAGACTGCCCCCCTCCAAGTAAAGTTCTATTTTCTTTAATCTAGAATACATACCACAGTTCTTTCTCACAATTTGGTTTTGGTCCCTTTAGCCTCTGTAGTCAGGTTCCTAATCTACCCCCACCCCTTCCTCAGCTTCTGTTTCTCTCTTTGGACCTCTCTACTCTGTTAAAGTCTCCTTTTACACATGACCTGAGCATCTGGACTTGGAAGGGGTCTCTCATTTAAATCAGTTAATTCTCTTAAATTAAATCTCTTAAGTTCTGGCTAGAAGGTTCTGCCGCTCCCATTGTGGGATTCTCTCTTGTCTCTTTAGGAAGAAGAGAGCAAATCACATCTTGGCACAAATACAGTGTTCATTCAAATAACTGATGCCCCAGATAAGAAGCTAAAGGGTCATGATCTCTGGCCAGCTGTGAGGCAGGTTCTCCAGTTAGGAAAAGAACAATCTCTCTGAATGGAGCCAGTGCAGTAGAGAGAGTAGAGGGGTGTCAGAGGAGAGAGCCCAGGAGCTGAGAGTTAGGAGAGGAAGGCTTCAGGGCAGGAGAGTGCAAAAAGGAGCAGAAAGAACACCTGGCAGGAGGTGCCTTAGGCAAGCACTGTCTTGGAAGAGCACAGGGCTCAAAGGGGTCTGGGAGAATTAGGGAAGGAGCCAACTAAGGGTGGCGGTGGAGATGGAATGTGGAGAAAAGATTAGATTTTGTTTTTAACTTTGTGAAGCTTAATGATGTTTACAGAGCCAGGAGGGAGTGGAGACAGAAGGTGTGCGTGTTGGGGAGGTGGAGGGGGGGAAGTTTGAAGGTAACCCGAGGGATCATTGTGGACTGTTATCAGCAAAGGGTCAGGTGAAGGGTCATGTACCGATCTCCATTCCCAAACCCCCCACTCCATGTCTTCCTTGCCCTACCTACAGGCCTGTGTGTTTGGGGGCTGGTCATTTGGCCTGTTTGTGGCTCATGAACCACAAGTTTATATTTCTAGAAAAATCTTCACATTATTTATTTATCTGATGGGGGGGCAGGTTTCAGGGTGTGGGAGAGGAAGGGGGCAGAAAACTTTCAGGAGCCAATTCTCTCCATCACTCAGGTCCCAGGGACTGAACTCTGGTGATCATTCTTGGCACTTTTATCCACTGAGCTATTTTGCTGGCCCAGACACTTGCTTATATAAATGTGTGTGTCATGCTTCTAAATGTGGGAAGAGGGACTTCTACATTTTTAAACCAATATTTCTACTCTGTAACGTCTGCTCCCTCCAAAAATGACTCCCACTTTAATTCTACAAAGGAAGATTTCCCTGGACCCAGCCAGATGACTCTGTGAGCCCTCATGGCTCTTACCATTCCCTGTCTATGTTACATTCACCTATCAGCATGTTACCCCCCCCCCCAAGCTCTCTCCCCTTCCTACTCCCCATGACCCTCCATCTCCATAATGCTGGGCACAACCTTCTGTGACAAAGAAGAGCTGGATCTCAGGCTCCTAGCTTTTCCTGGTGTAGGCATGGACATGTTGTTTTACACTCAAGGCTGCACCTCCTCCATAAAGCACTGGCTGTAGGAAAGGGGAGGGGAGCTTGTGTGAGGGATGAGGAGGGGGAAGGGGAGGGGTGTGTGTGTGTGTGTGTGTGTGTGTGTGTGTGTGTGTGAGAGAGAGAGAGAGAGAGAGACAGAGAGAGACAGAGAGAGACATAAAGACAGAGACAGAGACATACACACAGAGACAGAAAGACAGACACAAGCCGGGCGTAGTGGCACACGCC
The DNA here is from genome assembly GCA_902729485.2 of Mus minutoides. Taxonomy (NCBI): domain Eukaryota; kingdom Metazoa; phylum Chordata; class Mammalia; order Rodentia; family Muridae; genus Mus; species Mus minutoides. Next base: position 424,676 of record LR756409.1, on the reverse strand, counting down.
TTTAATCCCAGCACTTGGGAGGCAGAGGCAGGAGGATTTCTGAGTTCGAGGCCAGCCTGGTCTACAAAGTGAGTTCCAGGACAACCAGAGCTATACAGAGAAACCCTGTCTCGAAAAACCAAAAAAAAAAAAAAAAAAAAAAAAAAAAAAAAAAAAAAAAAAAAAAAAAAAAAAAAAAAAAAAAAAAAAAAAAAAAAAAAAAAAAAAAAAAAAAAAAAAAAAAAAAAAAAAAAAAAAGACAGACACAGAGACAGACAGACTTGGGACCTAAGGATACCTGCCCCAGCATACCCAGTCCTTGTTGCCTGCCACTCGCTGACAATACCATTACTGTTCTATTGAGTATATAATTTACTTTTCTATTATCACTGCTACTATTTGGTATGTGCATGTATGTACAGTGCACGGTACCAAACCCAGAGCCTCACATATGTTGAGCAAGTAATCTACCACTGGTCTATTCCCGCAAGCAATGGTTATTATTATTTTGGTGCTGTGGATGGAGCCTAGAGCCATCTACACAGTAAGCTGTCTTCCCGTTCTGTCACTGAGCCGCACTCCCGGTCCTATGATTGGAATTTCATTCATTATATGAGCGGTAAGCTCCCTCTCTTAATGTGGGACACGTCACACCACACCGGGGTCCTATGGTTTATTTCTGCATTGGCATGCCCTGAGCCTCTTTGAGTCTGGAGTTTGAGTTCCTGAGCTTCTGCCGGTTAGACCTGCTGTAAGGTTCAAACATTAAACAGACAATGGGGTTAGTTGATAAATTTACCGTCAACTCAAAGCAGCCTGCTTTGAGGTTGAGCTTAGGGAACCTAGGACAGAGAGGGTCATGTTGTCACCCACTGTGACATACTACTAATGCACGAGTGCCAGCTCACCGTTCTACGATGAGAGAGGCAGGCCACCCTCCTATTCTAGGGCAGGCCTTGGAAGCCCTTCTTTTGGGAGCTTGGCACTGTGGCACACACCTGTAGTTTTATCACTATAGCTGCCAAAAGCAGATGATCAAAGCTGTCCTCAGCTGCACAGTTACTTTGAGGCCAGCGTGGGCTAATGTGACCCTTTTTCAAACACAGCAAGAACAATGGAAACAAGACTTCCTGGTAACCTGCTTCTTCTCACATCTCCACGTTGGTTTGGTGGTACTGCTGGGAATGAAATGACCAGGTTGAATTGTTTCCTGCTAAGAGGCAGGTTTGTGAACATGGCCTCAAACAAAAGAATAGAGGCCCTGAGGCCAAATCTGCATTTTGTCAGTGAGGGAAACTGTCTATGTAGGACGTGGTAGCACACACATCAGCAATATCCGCACTGGGGAAGCTGGGCAGGAGGATTGAAAGGTTCAAAGTCAGCCTGGGCTATGCTGTGAATTCCAGACAAGCCTGGGCTGAAGAAGGGCCAGAGATATAGCTTGATCGAGGATGTTTAGCATACACAGAGCCCTGGGTTCAGTTCACCGGAACTGCATGGACAAACTGCTGCTGTGCAGCTGTAAACCCATGATTGAAGGCGGAAGCGTGAAGATCAGAAATTCAAGGCTTCAAGAGACCATGTTTTTGTGTGTGTGTGTGTGTGTATATGAGAGACAGAGAGACAGAAGGAGACACAGACAGACAGACAGACAGACAGACACAGAGAGAGAGAGAGAGAAAGAGAGAGAGAGAGAGAGAGAGAGAGAGAGAGAGAGACCTCGTCCTTGTCTAATACTCCAGGCTGATGTGACCAGAGCACATTTCTTTTTGCCCAAACTGTTTTCTTCCAGCTTAGCCTCTAAACATTCTAAAACATTGCTTTAATCTACTCAGTCCAATTGTTTGTGTGCATTCTGCTCTCTTCTTTGGGGCTCCTCAAGACTATTGTTCATGGTGCCCATCACGAATAGAGTGACCTCACAGCATGGTCAAGAATTACCCCTGGGTAAAGAAACAATAAAAGCTGAGTTCCTGAAATGTGTTCCATGTGTAGTTCTTTTATTTGCACCAATGCTCAGGGTGTATGTGTGTGTGTGTGTATGTGTGTGTGTGTGTATGTGTGTGTGTGTGTATGTGTGTGCATGTGTGTGCCTGTACGTTTGTGTGTATAGTGTGTGCCTGTGTGTGTGAGTGTATGTGACCCTGTGTGTATGTGTGTGCCTGTGCCTGTGTGTGTGTGTGTGTGTGTGTGTGTGTGTGTGTGTGTGTGTATGGGGGATGGGTTTCCTTCAAAAGCCAGGAAGCTCTACCAGGGAGACCTGTGGTGTTCCAGGTATGGCTGTAGCAAGAGACAGGCAAGGCTATGGCTGACGAACAAGGGCTACATTCTCTTGGGCACACAGACACTAGCCACTATCTGGCAAACAGCCACTGACCTGTGCAGCCCAAGTTCTCTATTTTGCCTCTCCCTTTGTCGTGAGTCTTCCCCTCATCCCCAATAAAGCATCTCCAGGCCCAAAAGGCATATAAGATCCTTGGCTCTAAACTTAAACCTGGATCTAGGTAACATGCCCACTGTCCCTTAAAGGAATTCTGGAACCCAGACGATACTAAGAAGTCAGAACTGTCTTGATTCTAGAAAGGAAATGTGGCATAGATAACCATTAATAGAGGAAAAAACATAGCAAGTTTCAAGGTGACCTTCAGAATCACAGAATTAGCCACACTTAATACTCCTGTGATTAAAACGGAAGAATGTTTGCAATGCACAAGATGCACAAAACCCACAGTTCCAGTACAACTTTTACGTGTGAGTTACCAAGAGCTTTCTGGAACTTGGAATGTTTGCATGGAGAAGGGCTGGAGATATGGCTTTGAAGTTAAGTATGCTTCCTGCTCTTGCAGGGGACTAGAACCTTGGTTCCTAGAACCCATATCTGGTGGCTTACAACCTCTATAACTCCACTCCAGGGGGATAGTGCCTTCTTCTTTGGTGGTTTTTTTTTTTTTTTTTTTTTTTTTTTTTTTTTTTTTTTTTGGTTTTTTTGAGACAGGGTTTCTCTGTATAGCCCTGGCTGTCCTGGAACTCACTTTGTAGACAAGGTTGGCATCGAACTCAGAAATCTGCCTGCCTCTGCCTCCCAGAGTGCTGGGATTAAAGGCGTGCGCCACCACGCCCGGCTTTAGTGCCTTCTTCTTAATATGTAGTGAAAAACCAAAATAAATCTTCCCAAAGAGCTTGGATAATGCTGCAATGCCCCCCCCCTACTCCCTATTGAGCTAGAGCAGGAATCCAGAGCCTTCTTTCTGTGTCTGTGCAAGGCAGCTGCACTTTGAGCTCTGTCCTTGAGTTTACTGTGCCCAGGCCCAGGCAGCTGGAAGGCTAGGATTCCCTGATAGTGGGTGCAGGGACAAGACCCTTTTTGTTAGTGCTCTTGGCTCAGCTTGGCCCCACTGCGTGACTGGCTGTCCCTGCCAGCTCAAGGTTATCTCCCTGGTGATGTAGCGTCTGGGGCTTGGCATTTGCCTGCCCGTGAACTCTTGGTACTGCTGCAGCCAAGAGCAAGGATTTAGTTTCTGGGACCCCAGTCACACAATTCAGTAAAGTCAGTGAACTTGTATTTACTGAGTACCTCCAGCGCATGCTAGACCGAGTGGTTGCATATCCATAATTTTGTTCTCTTTTTTTCCTCATGTGGCATGAATACCTGAATGTATACACCCCTCAGGTTCTGCTTCTACCATAAGTCACGGTCACCACCTTCCTGCGAATATTTGCCCACAGCCTTTGTTGTGAAGGAAACCTGTAGCCTTTGTTGTGTCTTTGTGTTGCTTGAGGTTTGGGTGAAGGCTCTCTGTTTTGAATGAAGGCTGAAACCCAGGGGATGACCTTGGGTCCAAGCTGTGCCTCTGCTAGGCACCTGCTTTTCCTTCCTTGAACACGTAGAGAATGTGGGAGTGACCCCAGGGGCAAAGAGGAGATGTTAAGTGGTGCCAGGTACCTAGAAATATTTGTACTGAGTCAATAAAAGACTGCAAAATTTATAGTTGTAGCAACTTGTTCTTTACAAAGACTGTTTAGATGACCAAGGAGCACCAGGTGATGTCCGTACCTAGAAAACCACTCTATCTTCCAAGTGCTTGGGCTGTGGGCATGAGTCACTATGGCCTCAGTGCACCTTTGTGGGCAGTTGATGTTTATTCAGTAGCTTTTATAATATAAGGTTCTTTTCTCTGGTTGCAGTGACAGATGCTGAAACCTGCTATGAGGCTTTTGGGGTGTCTGCAAGTTGGGGTGGAGAGAAGTAGGGTGTTACAACTTGAGGAAATTCAACTACTCTCTCATTAGGTTCTTCTTGTCGGGTCAAAGAGGAGCTATAAAGGTGAGAAGAAGCTGACATTTGGAACATGTTTGCAATCTTTTGACTCAGAAGGTAGAGGTCGTTGGACTGGTGGGTGTTCAAAGCCAGTCTGGTCTACATAGTGAGACCCCACCTCAGAAAACAAAGCAAACCTGGCTTAAAACACCTTTAATTCCAGCACTGGGGAGGCAGAGGCAGGTGGATTTCTGAGTTCGAGGCCAGCCTGGTCTACAAAGTGAGCTCCAGGACAGCCAGGCTATACAGAGAAACCCTGTCTCGAAAAACCAAAAAAAAAAAAAAAAAAAAAAAAAAAAAAAAAAAAAAAAAAAAAAAAAAAAAAAAAAAAAAAGAAAAGAAAAGACTATTAGGGTGACAGAGAAACCCTGTCTCCCATAACCAAAACCAAAGTGAAAGACTGGGGAAGTGGCTCCGTGGTTATGGGTACTAGCCATTCTTCCAGAGGACCTAGGTCTGATGGCTACCACCCACTTGGCAGCTCATAACTGTCTGTTATTCCAGTACCAGGAGATCCAATGCCATCTTCTGCCTTCCATGGATGCTGCATGCCCACGGTGCACAGACATACAAGGAGGCAAAACACCTGTGCACAGAGAATAAAGTAAGAGGAAAGAACACAACAAAACCAAGGTAGAAGAAATGATTCCCACGGTAAAGAAAGGCACATGCTGCCAAACCTCACAACCTGAGCTCCATCCCTGAAACTGGCATGGTGGAAGGAAAGAACCAAGCTGGGTGAGGTGGGGCACACCCCTGACCCCAGCACTCAGGAGTCAGAGGCAGGCAGATCTCTGTAAGTTCGAGGCTGGCCTGGTCTACAGAGCGAGTTCCAGATAGCCAAAGTTACACAGAGAAACTCTGTCTTGAAAAACCAACTAGCAACCAACCTACCAAAAAACAAGAGCGAGAGGGAGGGGGACAGTAATCCCTGCAAGCTGTGGCCGGCTTCCACCCACTCAGACAAAGCACATAAAGTCTGTGGTTTTGAGACAGGGTCTCTCTATATAACCTGAGCTGTCCTAGAACTTGTAATGCAGATCAGGTTGGGCTCCAATTGAGAGATCTGCCTGCCTTTGCCTCCCTAGTGCTGGGATTAAAGGCATTCACTGCCACACACAGCTTGAAATAAATAAAAAATTTAAAAAGTAGTAAAATAGTCTTCCTTTCAAACTTAAGATACAGATAACAAACCCATGCTAGAAAGATGCCTATTGACAGTGACATCTTGTTTATTTTCTTTCTTTTTTTTTTTTTTTCCTGGTTTTTCAAGACAGGGTTTCTCTGTGTAGCCCTGGCTGTCCTGGAACTCACTTTGCAGACCAGGCTGGCCTCGAACTCAGAAATCCGCCTGCCTCTGCCTCCCGAATGCTGGGATTAAAGGTGTGTGTCACCACACCCGGCACTATTTTCTTTTTTCCTTTTTGAAGATGGGAATGTGGTATGGGATCCAATATATAACCTTGGATGGCCTGGAACTTGCTTATATTATATACCAGGCTGATCTCAAGCTTTCCTGCTCCTGCCTCCTGTGTGTTGGCATTGCAGGCAGAAGCTACCATGCCTGATTAAGGTCCACATCTTAACTCTCTTTCATTTTGTGTCTTTTCCTTGGGTGCCATCTTCAGGCGCATCTTAGCAGGCGATCTGCCTCATATCCATTTATTCATTCCCATATGCAATGTTTTCAGAAGACTATTAAATTCAGAACTTTCAATTAGAGTAATTAAAGCATTTGAAAATTGGTCACAGTGGAAGTATTTGTACCATAGAAATTGACAGGCACTACAGGTCACAGGTGTCTTTTACAAACATTTTTCATAGAGGCAGNAAAAAAAAAAAAAAAAAAAAAAAAAAAAAAAAAAAGAAAAGAAAAGAAAAGAAAAGAAAAGACTATTAGGGTGACAGAGAAACCCTGTCTCCCATAACCAAAACCAAAGTGAAAGACTGGGGAAGTGGCTCCGTGGTTATGGGTACTAGCCATTCTTCCAGAGGACCTAGGTCTGATGGCTACCACCCACTTGGCAGCTCATAACTGTCTGTTACTCCAGTACCAGGAGATCCAATGCCATCTTCTGTCTTCCATGGATGCTGCATGCCCACGGTGCAAAGACATACAAGGAGGCAAAACACCTGTGCACAGAGAATAAAGTAAGAGGAAAGAACACAACAAAACCAAGGTAGAAGAAATGATTCCCACGGTAAAGAAAGGCACATGCTGCCAAACCTCACAACCTGAGCTCCATCCCTGAAACTGGCATGGTGGAAGGAAAGAACCAAGCTGGGTGAGGTGGGGCACACCCCTGATCCCAGCACTCAGGAGTCAGAAGCAGGCAGATCTCTGTAAGTTCGAGGCTGGCCTGGTCTACAGAGCGAGTTCCAGATAGCCAAAGTTACACAGAGAAACTCTGTCTTGAAAAACCAACTAGCAACCAACCTACCAAAAAACAAGAGCGAGAGGGAGGGGGACAGTAATCCCTGCTAGCTGTGGCCGGCTTCCACCCACTCAGACAAAGCACATAAAGTCTATGGTTTTGAGACAGGGTCTCTCTATATAACCTGAGCTGTCCTAGAACTTGTAATGCAGATCAGGTTGGGCTCCAATTGAGAGATCTGCCTGCCTTTGCCTCCCGAGTGCTGGGATTAAAGGCATTCACTGCCACACACAGCTTGAAATAAATAAAAAATTTAAAAAGTAGTAAAATAGTCTTCCTTTCAAACTTAAGATACAGATAACAAACCCATGCTAGAAAGATGCCTATTGACGGTGACATCTTGTTTATTTTCTTTCTTTTTTTTTTTTTTTTTCCTGGTTTTTCAAGACAGGGTTTCTCTGTGTAGCCCTGGCTGTCCTGGAACTCACTTTGCAGACCAGGCTGGCCTCGAACTCAGAAATCCGCCTGCCTCTGCCTCCCGAATGCTGGGATTAAAGGTGTGCGTCATCACACCCGGCACTATTTTCTTTTTTCCTTTTTGAAGATGGGAATGTGGTATGGGATCCAATATATAACCTTGGATGGCCTGGAACTTGCTTATATTATATACCAGGCTGATCTCAAGCTTTCCTGCTCCTGCCTCCTGTGTGTTGGCATTGCAGGCAGAAGCTACCATGCCTGATTAAGGTCCACATCTTAACTCTCTTTCATTTTGTGTCTTTTCCTTGGGTGCCATCTTCAGGCAGTAGAATCGTCCGCTAGACGGAGTATAGGTAAATAAGTAAGGGTATACGTTACAAAAGTCTTCTGATAATTTAAGTCTTGAAAGTTAATCTCATTAATTTCGTAAACTTTTAACCAGTGTCACCTTCATAAACATGGTATCTTTAACTGTCCGTGATGTCCAGTGTCCACAGAAAATGTTTGTAAAAAGTATCTCCGTCGAGGGAGAGGGAGGGGATGGGGGTTTGGGGAGGGGAAACTGGGAAGGGGGATAACATTTGAAATGTAGATAAATAAAATAATCAATAAAAAATGAAAAAAATGAAATCATATTGGTGTGTGTATGTGTGTGTAGTGAGATACTTTCAATCCCAGAGACTATGGAGTACCAGAGCAGGAGGTCCAGCCTGGTCTACACAGAGAGACACGGTCTCCAAAAATCCAAAACATAAACAAACAAACAAACAAACAACCCAGACCACTCAAAACTAAAACAGCAAAAATGTCCTGTTTATTGGTGACTTAACACAGTTTGGAATGATCTAAGTCTGGGATACGATACTGAGCAAGCCCATCTCTGCTCACGGACACTCACAGCCTGAGCTGCACTGCACTACTTAATACAGTGAGGAGCATTAGCCCCTAGCTACTGGTGTGCATTTTAAAATGTAAAATAAACCACATTCCAAAATCACCTCTTTGGTCATACAGCCACACTGAAAGCCATACACACGGTTGGTGACTATTGAATACACAGAGGCCATTATTACAGAACGTTCCAGCACAGGTGCTGCCGGAGGCAGCAGGAAGAACAGGTTATGCGATCCAGATGAGACCTAAGAGATGAGAGAACTGAGCACTCTGGGCTGAGGCCCCTTCCCTCTGCCCTGCCCCCTGCACCAGGGGGGAAGTCAGCACCATGAACCTACGAGACAAGAGTTCCACCATGGAGCTACACTTCAGCCTGTCCTGGGAATTCTAAATGTTTTAAAATTAAAATACACATAACATTATGGCTGGGGAGATGGCTCCATGGTTAAGACCGCTTGGTTTTGTAGAGGCTTGGGTTTGGTTCACAGCACCCACATAGTGGTTTATAACCATTTGTTACTCCAGTTTCAGGGGATTTGATACACCCTTCTGACTTACATTAGGAGCCAGATACTCATGTGGTACATAAACACATATGCAGGCAAATATTCATACACATAAAGGGATATTTTGCCTGCATATATGTATGTGCACCACCTGGAGGTCAGGAGGGTGTCAGATCCCCTGGAAGTGGAGTTACAGAAACTTGTGAGCCATTATATGTGTGCTGGGACTAAGGCCTTGATTCTCTGCAAGAGCAAGAAGTGCTCAAAACCGGCAAGCCAGGCCATCTCTCTAGCCCATTCGCTTGTTTTTTTGGTTTTTCTGTTTGCCTTTTGTTTTGTTTGGGTGGCCAGGCGGCTCTTGAGATTGATTTGTCTGTCTGAAGTGTTGGGGTTACACGTGGAAGTGATGGGATTACATGGCTTTTCCCACAGGCTCTGGAACCAACCTATGCAGCAAGTGCTAGCTAAGCCACCTCTCAGGCCCTGGGAAAAATATTATGGCATGTGCCTTTACCTACCAAGCCACCTAGATGGCTCAGGAAAACATATTTATACAGCCTGCTTTTCTGGTATGTTCGTCAGTTGGAAAGAATTCTGCTAAAAAACATTGTTTTAAAAACACATAAGTCGGGTCGGACAGGGGTATGCTTCCCTGGACAGAGCAGTAACATGCAGGAGGAGTAAGTTGGGAAGAACATCGTAGCTGGGAAAAAAAATGGGAGTATGTGTGGCAGGGTGGAACTCTGGTTGTACCACAGGGGCTGTAAGTTTACCCATACTTGGTGGCTTCTACATCTCTACCTTTCTCCTCTCTCACCTACCTGTGTCTTCCTAGGCCTTTAGTATGGCCTCGAGTGTAAATCATCTCTAGCAGGAAACACAGCTACAAATGTATGTAGAGAAGGGGCCTAGGAGGTCTTCACATCTTCTGAGAGTGGGCTGTGCGGATAAGGTTGTCAGTCTGGCAGGAGTCCCTCTGACCCTGGTGTCTGTTGGTCCAGAAGTTCTGTATGCTTTAGTCCTAGAGCACTGTAATATGCTCAGTCTCCCGTGGTTCACCCTAAGGCCCTTCTTCTGCAGTACCAGCTACTTGAACACTCCATGATCAGGTCTTCAGGAGGAACAATTCCCTTGAGACCTGAAAGTCCCTGAAATTCTAACCTCTCTGCCCCAGGGGAGGGGGTGCTCTTGGGGCTTACTCCGGCCTAGAAGGAACTTGTCCCCACATAGGTGGGTCTAGGCCAGAAGTGGAGCAAAATCCTTGCGTATGCTTGAGCCTTTTCCCCCGTGATTTAGGCATGACTCTGAAATTCCTCGTAAAGGAAATCTATGGGACAGAGAACTGGGCTTGGCTCTAGTGGGAACCCAGGTGGATACTTACTGAAGAGAGATGGAGAGCCCATTTACAGTGTCCAACCGGGGCTGCACTGAAATGAATTTCATTCTGAGGATGGATGTCAGGAAGATCATTAAGAGGATACACACACACACACACACACACACACACACACACACATGCATTTAATCCTCTCCATGGACCCAAGAAGAATGAACTCTCTTTAGTCTTATTTTCAGACTACAGAGGGCAGGAGAGATGCACAAGCCTGGTGACCAGAGTTCCACCCCACGCACCTACTTAGAGGTGGAAGGAGAGAACCACTCCAGCAAGATGTCCTCTGGCATCCATACACCTGATGTGGCACACGTATGCTCCTCCCCATAACACACACCCACAGGCCCACACCAATAATAATAATAATCATAGTAATAACAAGTAAAAACTAGAACCATGGGTACTGTGCAACAGAGAGGCCAAGGAACTTGCTTAAGGTTGCTCAGCCATGGGCTTGAGCAGATTGCATGTAGCTGAATGCCTGTAAGAACGCTGGCTCTGCCACATCTGGTTCGCAATGCCCTCTCTTCTATTTCCCTGTTTTCCCAGAGGGCACCTGGCCACCCAGCTGTCTCACCCCCCCCCCCACCCCACCCCCCACCCCCCGCACAGGCTGCCCTGGACACCAATAGCCTGATCAGCTGGAACCTCTCACTAGCCTCACTCTTGGCTGGGCGCCGCGGAGGGACAAGGAGGAACTGGAAAAGAAAACGGGTCTGTGCCCAGGTGGGACCCACTGCCAAGATGATAGATAAGAGAAGGTGCTGAACCCAAGCTGAGCTGGAGCGAGGCCGCGGGGCTGGAAGGGTGCACCTGCTTAAAGAGCAGCCTGGGCTCTGCGCCATGCTCAGCCCCGACCCACACCGCGTGGGGAAGCCGCGTTCCTGTCTGCCCTCCCTTTTTCCTCGCCGCGTTCTGGGACTCTTGGTACCCGGTGCATGGTGGGCGGGCTGCCTCACCGCTCAGCCGCGCATGCTCTTGTAGTCAGAAGGTGGTGCAAGGACGCCGGGGATCCCCGGGCTGCCGGCTGCCACAGCTCAGCAACTCCAGGCTCCAGGTTTCCCTTGAGACTACTGGAATTGGGGGCACAGTTTCTGCGCCTCCTTTCTTTGCTTCCCGACAGTCCCTAGCTGGAAGAATCTTCTGATTTCTAGATAGCTCTTGGACTGGAGAGAACCTTCGAGTCTTGCGCTCCAACAACCCCACACCAATTTCCCAAGAAAAGTTCGTAGGAGCTCTTTGCTATCATAACTACCTAAAGAAGAATTGAAAAATTTTGGTGTGCTCATGTAAGGGTTATTTTTTTGTTTTTAAATCAATCTTGTGGCACATGAATGAAAATCCCATCCTCCCACCCCCAGCATGCGCAACCAGGAGGATAGATTCTGGGTCCTCCTTGGCAAGACAGCCAGTTCAAGGCCAGCCTAGGGAGCAAGTTATCCTGACTCAAACACAAATTCTGCTATATAGTTTGGCAAAGTCTGTAAGTTCGAGCCTCACAAGCTGGGGGTATGTGATGAATACAAACATCTTTATATATTTTCATTTTTACTATTAAACATTTTAAATTACATTTATCTATTTGTGTGTGTGTGTGTGTGTGTGTGTTTATACAGGCCTTGGTGCATGTGTAGAGGTCAGAGGACAACTTGAGCAGTTGGGAATCCATATACTACATGGGTCCCTGGAGGGAGCTTAGGTTGTCAGACTTGGATCTAATCACCTTTGTTGAGCCATCTTGTATATGTGTATATGTGTTTATATGTGTGTGTCACATGTGTGTGTCCGTGTGTGTTTGTGTGTGTCCATGGAGGCTAAGTTACAAGCAGTTGTGAGCCACTTGAGGTGGGTGCTTGGAATGTTGCTACAAATGCTCTTAACTTGAAGTCTCTTGGTCCGCAGGTCAGTCAACGGGGTCTGAGAGAGAGAGAGAGAGAGAGAGAGAGAGAGAGAGAGAGAGAGAGGACTGAGGGCAAGAACTGGAAGAATGGAGACAACACAGGCTGTCTGATCAAGTCTCAAGTCTCGTTTATTGAAAGGCAACTATGGGTATATAAGCACAAGTCGGGGAGTGCAGCTGGAGACACTTAGCCACAAGTCCAGAATGTGTAGGAGAAAAACAAGATGTTATCAGCGTGTGTTCAGCTGTGGTGGGCTTCTTGCAAAAACATCATGCTGGGAAAACAAGTCTGTCATCAGGGTGGAAAAGTACCACCTGTAAGTAAATAGCCCGAGATGGCTGCAGAGATGATAGCCGCTTTCTGCTAAGAGGCTCCCAACAGTTTCTGCCATCCTGTTTATGTACTCTCAAAATTAAAATTGCAGGTTGACATCATTATAAAGAGAATTATGCAGTTGTAGGAGGTAAAACAGGGATCCATGTACTTTTTACTCAATTTCTCCGAATTTTTATTTATTTTATTTTTAAATAGGTTTCCCTTTAGCCCAAGAGGGGCCTGAACTCACTACATAGGCTAAGCTTAGCCTTGAACTCCTAATCCTGCCCCTCTCTGCAGTTCCAGATCTGATGGTTACACCTGGGGGAATTACAGCACAATATCACAAGATATTGACATGGATAGGGAGCTCAACATTCAGGCTAGATGGTACTAGCTTATAATCACAGCACTTGGGAGGCAGAGTCAGGCAGATCTCTATGAGATCAAGACCAGCCTAGTCTATACATCAGTTCCAAGGCTATATAGTGAGACCCTCTCTTAAAAAGAAAAAAAACACCAACATCCTCATGACCACGAGGACCTCACCTGTTCCTGTATGACGGTACGCACCTTATGACGGTATGCATCTCTCTCTCACCCTATTTCCTGACATTCACTAGGTTGTTTCTATTTCAAGAATGTTGCCTAAATGGAATTATATGGCTTTCAGACTTTGGAAGTTGGCTGTTTTCAGTCAGCTAGTTCTCTGGAGATCTACCCAGGCTCTCGAACATCAATAGTTCATTTCTTCTCATAGTTGAGTATTTCACCGGATGGATGGAACCCCCCCCCCCCCCATTTGTTTAACTGTTTACCCACTGAAGGGTATCTGGACTAGCTCCAGTTTTTACTTGGTCAGAATAAAGCTGTTATTCTTGTAGAATGTTTTTGTGGGTATGAGTTTTTATTTTTCTAGGATAAACGCCCAGAAGTACAATTGTTGTGTTGTATATTTGGTTTTTAAAAAACTGTCAAGCCATTTTCCACAGTGGCTGCACCATTTTACATTCTGACCTGTGGTCTACATAAGGGAGTCAATAAATTCTTATTTTATGGGGGTTGGAGAGATGGCTCAGTGGTTAAGAGCACCGACTGCTCTTCTAGAGGTCCTGAGTTCAATTCCCAGCAACCACAACCATCTGCAATGGGATCTCATGCCCTCTTCTGGAGTGTCTGGAGACAGCAATAGTGTACTCATATACATAAAATAAGTACGTCTTAAAAGGTTATATGTATGTGTGTTTTGCCTGTGTGTATGTATGTATGTATACCATGTATGTACAGTGCTCTCAGAAGCCAGAAGAGGACATTGGATCTCTTGAAACTGGAATGGCAGATGACCATGATGTGGGTACTAGGGGAGCTAGTGCTCTTAACGGATGAGCCATCTCTTCAGCCCCCACCTTGTGATTCGAATACACATTTCCCTAGTGACTAATGATGCTGAACATCTTCTCATGTGTTCATCTGGCATTTCTGTATTCTCCTCTGGGGATATTTTTGTATTGGATAGTGTTATGTCAGCTTGACATAAACTAGAGTCAATTGAGAAAATGCCTCCATAAGATTGGGCTATAGGGCATCTTCTTAATTAGTGCTCAATGGGGGAGGTCTCAGTCCATGGTGGGTGGTGCCATCCCTGAGCTAGTGGTCCTGGGTTCTATAAGAAAGCAGGCTGAGCAAGCCATGAGGAGCAGCACTCCTCCGCAGCTTCTGCATCAGCTCCTGCATCCAGGATCCTGCCCTGCTTGACTCCCTGCCCTCACTGTTTTTGATAATGAATGAAGCATTTGTATATGGAACCAAATAAACTCTCTCCCAGGTTGCTTTTGGCCATGGTGTTTCATTACAGCGATAGTGACCCTGACTAGGACAGTGTCTATTCCCTGTCAGCTTTCTGGGTGAATGGCTTCACTGCTGAGTTCTGGGATCCTTCACATGTTTGTGGTTGTCTTCACTGGAAGGGTTGCAAACTCTCCCCCAGTTTGCTCATTCGCATGCTTGCATCCTCTCTGTCTCCCCCCCCTCCCCCCGCCCTTTCTCCTATACTAGAGGTTGAGCCAGTGCCTCATAGAGGCTAACCAGCTCCTCAATCACTGAGATACCTCTCGTCCTTTTGGTATTTTGTTTTTATTTTGATACAGGTTCTCACTAAACTGTCTAGATTACCCTTGAACTCACTCAGTTACCTAAGCTGGCCTTGGATGTTTGAGCTTTCTTGGAGTGCTACAGACTTTTTTTTTTTTTAAGATTTATTTTATTTATTTCAGGTATATGGGTACACTGTAGCTGTCTTCAGACACACCAGAAGAGGTCATCGGATTCCATTACAGATGGTTGTGAGCCACCATGTGGTTGCTGGGAATTGAACTCAGGACCTTTGGAAGAGCAGTCAGTACCCTTAACCACTGAGCCATCTCTCCAGCCCCCTACAGACTTTTTAAAAGTAAACTTACCAAGTCCTTGATTTTAAGTGCAACTTACCAAGTTTTGTTTCTATGAGGTGAGGCTATTATAAGCTACCAAGTCTAAGAACTCTGGGTTCTGGATCCCAAAGCTTTTCTCCTATTTTATTTTCTTCCCTAAAAGTCTACAGCTTTCCATTTTTTAAAAACTTGAATTAGTGATAATTTTGAGTTGATGCTCACATAAGGTTGTGCGAAGGGTTGTGACAATTGTTCTTTGCCGGCATTGCCTCCAGCTTCCTTGGCACTGTTTGTTGGAAAGGCTAGGTTATTTCCATGGGATTGCATTTACGCCTTTGTCAAAAAACAGTTAAGCAAAGGCCAATGTGTAATCCAGCACTGGAGAGGCCTGGCCAGGAGGAGGGCAGGTTTGAGGCCAGGCTGGGTAGCACAATGAGATTTTTCTCTCTAAACAAAAGTAAGTTAGGCATCTTTGTGTGTTTCCTGGCTTCCTGGTGGTGTTCCCCTGGTGGAGGTGTCTGTCATCTGCGATCCCTCTGCCAGGACAACATACAGTTTGAATTACTGCACTTACATAATGTCTTCACACCTGCAGATTGTTTCAATGATTCTTTCTACCTTCCATAACGGCCTCACCTATCCTAGCTCTTATATTTATAGTTCCAATATTGATCCTAGCTCTTATATTTATAATTCCAATAGTTAGAGATAGCTTGTCTGGATCTTTAGACCATGTGCGTGGCGGGTGTGTGCTTATAGTCATAGCACTTTGGCGATAGAGACAGGGTATCAGGAGTTTAAGGTCAACATGACGAGTTGAAGGCTACATAGTGAGTTGTGGGCTAGCCTGGGCTACATGAGACTATGTCTCAGAAAAACAAAAACAAAATCCCATTTTTTTTCTTTGTTTTTTTGTTTTTCGAGACAGGGTTTCTCTGTAGCCCTGGCTGTCCTGGAACTCACTTTGTAGACCAGGCTGGCCTCGAACTCAGAAATCTGCCTGCCTCTGCCTCCCGAGTGCTGGGATTAAAGGGTGGGACACCACACCTGGCTTACAAACTTCCATTTTACTTGCTGATGTTGATAGCTCATCTATTTTCTTTTAAAATTTGTTAGTCTTATCAATTTTATTGGTCTTTTCAAAATAAGTACATCTTTAAGGCTATGGTAGAATGCTTGCTTTGAGTTCCCAAAGCCCAGAGTTCAGTACCCAATCATAGAAAACAACAACAAAAACACATAGGTTTTTGTTGTTGTTGTTGTTTGTTTCATTGACTTTCCCCCTATTTTTCTGTTTTCACCTTAGTTTTTATTTTTGTTTGTTTGAAACCAAGGATTTTCTATGTAACACAGGTAGATCTTGAACTTGACACTTGCTTTGCCTTGGTCTCCCAAGTACTCGGATTATAGGCATACATTACAACAACAGCATATCCCTATTTAAAATGTGAATGTTGTGTAGGCAGTATATAATTGGGTCATGCATTTTGAGTTTGGGGATTGGTTTTATTATTGTTTGTTTGGAAACAGAGTCTTACATATCCAGACTGACTTCGATTGTAAGTGAGAATGGCCTTCAACTTCTGATCCTCTGCTTCACGTGTGCTGGAGGTACAGCATAGACCACATCTTGTTTTATGTGGAACTGTAGATGGATCTGCAGCTCCTAAGAGGGAGGGCAAAGTAAATTTTGCTGTATATGGCAAGAGGAAGCAGAGATGCCTTTAGGAAAAGGAGTCGGTAAGTGTCTTTAGTAGAAAGATGTGCCCACGTGGGTGTAGAAAGACACACAAGCCAGTGTAGCAGGCCAGAGAGTGCCCAGGAGTCATAGCAGGCTGCAGGAGCCAGTGAGGCAGTTACAAAGTATGGAGGAGAGATGATGAATAGTCAAAACACAGCTGAAGATGCAGACCCTAGAATTTGGAGTCAGATTTGGTGGGTGGCAGAAGCCAGTAGAGACAAACAATCTGATCAGTGCATACTTTGGGAGAGTCCAATCAGCAGCTTGGTTCAGAGTTGCCAAGTCCTTAGAAAGGAACCCATTCATGCCCCTCCCGAGGTTTAGGCACCAGATGAATGAAAAAATGAGCTGAAGACATGCGGCTCCTAGGTATGGCTTGAGGAGAGGGTTTATGGAGGAAAGACATGGGTATGCCAGCCAGGATGTCTCCATAAGACATACAGGGAGGAGCTGCTGAGAGGCTAGTGGGCAGCATTTGCTTTGATGTGCCCATATGGCAGTTACAGTTTGTCCCAGGTTTGAGACTGAACAGAAGGTATGAATTTTAAAATTGCTATTTGAGGGGTTGAAGAGATGGCTCAGTGGCTAACAACAAGTCAGACTTTTAAAAGAATGCACTGTTTGAGCGACCTCTCTACCTAGTCGCCAATCTGGACCCAAGTTAAGTGTCCTGGGTATTTCACCGAGGGTTGGTACACATAGAGATCAAGGTCCCTTAGATTGAACGAGAAGACGAGAAGTGTACGTTATCCGTCCCTATACCACGTGTATGTACGTGGATTCGTTTGGTGTGTGTGTATGTATGTGCGTTAGATTTTTTTTAAATTTTTAATTGCTGTTTGAGCAACTGACTTGAGTTTTATTTTAAAAATGTTAAATGACTTCTGATTTAGGGTTAGGACAAAATTTTCACAATTCATAAAATGACACTAAATGTCTATGACTGTATTGTGTGTTTGTGTGAAATGTTGTCAACATGGATGATTATAGAATCACAACTTATCAACTCAGGAAGCCACTGAAATACTTTGTTTCCTTCACTGCTAAACCTTCAGCCTTCAGCTGAGATTTATTTATTATGTTCATAGTAAGCCAGATGTGATGCACACGTGTAATTCAGGCACATGGCAAGCAGAGGATCAGGAGTTCAAGGTCAGCCACAGGAAGCCTTGTCTCAAAAAAAAAGAAAAAAAAGTAAGATAAGTACATTCATCAAATTACCATGCAAATTTGCTTTTGTTGTTTTGTTTTTTAAATTTTACTTAATCTTTTTTTTTTTACACTTCAGATTTTATCCCCCTCCTGGTACTTTTTTTTTTAAAGATTTATTTATTTATTATATGTAAGTACACTGTAGATGTCTTCAGACACACCAGAAGAGGGCATCAGATCTCATTACGGATGGTTGTGAGCCACCATGTGGTTGCTGGGATTTGAACTCAGGACCTTTGGAAGAGCAGTCAGTGCTCTTAACCGCTGAACCATCTCTCCAGCCTGGTACTTTTATTTTTAATACATAAGTCAAAGAAGTGTTTTAAAATAAATTTATGATTTATAATTAGTAAATATTTGACTTATAGATCCATCTAATATACCTATGAATCCTGGTTACATAAAATTTTCTGGGGAAAATACAGTCATGAATGGAAGTTTATTTATTTGTGTTTTCTATTTATTTTATGTATATGAATATACCACTGCTCTTCTCAGACACACCAGAAGAGGGCATCAGACCCCATTGCAGATGGTTGTGAGGCACCATGTGGTTGCTGGGAATTGAACTCAGGTCCTCTAGAAGAGCAGTCAGTGCTCTTAACTGCTGAGCCATCTCTCTAGCCCCAATTTAAGGTTTTTTGAGACAGGGTTTCACTATGTAGGCCTGGCTATCCTGGAATTCACTCTGTAGACCAGAGATCTGTATTATTCCTCTGCCTTCCGAGTACTGGGACTAAAGGCCTGTGCTACCACCACAACTGGCTATGAAAAGAAGTTTAATATATAAACTTGTCCTATATAATGCTACTTTCCCCAGAGATATTTGTTGTCTCGGAAAAATTTTAGTTTTCCTTCCCTTCCTTTCCCTTCCCTTCCCTTCCCTTCCCTTCCCTTCCCTTCCCTTCCCTTCCCTTCCTTTCCCTTCTCTTTCCTTCCTTTCTTTCTTTTTTTGAGATGGGATTTTGCTGTGTGGCCCTGCTTGGCCTAGAACTCACTATGTACCAGGCTGGCATGGAGCCGTCTAGTCCTCTTCCCTCTTTGGCCTTCTAGACACTAGAATCACAAGTGTGCATCATCATGCCCACTTAGTGGTTTCCTTTGTTTCTTTCTTTCTTTCTTTTCTTTCTTTTTTTTTTTTTTTTTTTTTTTTTTTTTTTTTTTTTTTTTTTTTTTTTTTTTTTTTTTTTTTTTTTTTGGTTTTTTTCGAGACAGGGTTTCTCTGTGTAGCCCTGGCTGTCCTGGAACTCACTCTGTAGACCAGGCTGGCCTCGAACTCAGAAATCCGCCTGCCTCTGCCTCCCAAGTGCTGGGATTAANTTTTTTTCTTTTCTTTCTTTTTTTTTTTTTTTTTTTTTTTTTTTTTTTTTTTTTTTTTTTTTTTTTTTTTTTTTTTTGGTTTTTTTCGAGACAGGGTTTCTCTGTGTAGCCCTGGCTGTCCTGGAACTCACTCTGTAGACCAGGCTGGCCTCGAACTCAGAAATCCGCCTGCCTCTGCCTCCCAAGTGCTGGGATTAAAGGCGGCTCTCGTTTGTTTCTTTAGATAAAGCCACCTATAGTCCAGGATGGCCTTGAACTCACTACGTAGGCAAGGATGACTTGAGCTTCTGATTCTCCTGCCTGACCTCCTGGGACCACAGGTTTACTCCATGTTGGGGATCAAGCTGAGCTAAGTTCCCAGCCCTACTCCAGTCCTGTCAATTTACCACCTCACACACAGTTCTCAGGCTCGGCTGTACCTCTGTCCCTTTAGCCACAAGCACATTCTTTGCATAAACTGGAGCTGAGTCGCCTTCACTTCCTGCTACCGTTGAGACAACTCATCGAGACCTTAAAGCAAAGCATATTTCACCCCTCAGTTCTGTAGGCCAGAAGTCTGACCCATGACTCACCGGCCTGTCATTAGGTGAGGGTCTGGATGGATGCCTTTCCATCTGGATTCTCATGAGACTGCCCCGTAGCAATGTTACCTGAGGTGCTATGACGGCAAAGGCAGTGTTCACCATCTAAGGACATACTGAACGTCGTCTGTATCTCTGTCAGAGAGGACAAACCACTCTGTCTCTCACGATAGAAAGACATAATCGTCTCTGTCCTGGTTACCATGGCTACTGTGTTCATACCATGGGAGCAGTGTCAGAGGTAGCTGAGAGATGGAGCTTACCAATAGCAAGACCAGAACATCCGATGCACAGGTTCTTAAATTCTTTGTCTCCCAGGGACCCCCGCACCCCATCTTGGTGAGCATTCACAATACATGAGAAGAGTCTTATATGTTTGACTTATTTCAGTCTGTGACTCCATTTCTGAGAACTCTTGGTCACCAATCCCCCAGTCTTCTAAGTCCTCAAACATCTGGCCAAAATTAGCCACTACCCAGGAATCAATATGGATCTGACCTTTGGCCACCTTTCCTGAAGGTGGGCCATGAAATAGGAATTAAGAAGTCACATGAGTCTCTGCTCTTTGGATGAGAAGCTGAGTCACATGCCTGACTCTAAGGCTTTAGATCATGTCTAATTTGTCTTGGGTGCTTCAGTATCTCTCACTTGATGTCCTGTGGGGCGGTGAATTCTTGAGAGGGTGTAGGAGGCAACCAGGAGCCATTTTTGAAAGGAAGGTCTTGAGGCCTGCTGACTGTTACACTATGGGCTGGACTAACTGTAGCCTCACACATCAAAGCTCTGAGGATTTTTGGTTACTTGGCAACTGGATAGAGCAGGTGTTTTTGTTATCTTGTGTTTCTTTCTTAGTGGCAGGGACTACAAAGTCCACAGTCTGCAGGAGCCGTCTGGCATTCTTCACACATCTGAACTCCAGAACCGTTACTAGAATTTGAGTTTTCCAGGGAGTTATGTATGGAATAAGTCTGGCATATTATGCATCTAGCCAAGGCGTCTAGGGCCTATTAGCATGAAATTATCATAGTCTTATGAGACACTGAGGCATTCAGAGGTCTTTTTTTTTTTCAAAATAAATATTTTTATGTGCATTTTGTTTTGCCTGCATG
This sequence comes from Mus minutoides, assembly GCA_902729485.2. NCBI lineage: Eukaryota > Metazoa > Chordata > Mammalia > Rodentia > Muridae > Mus > Mus minutoides. The sequence continues at coordinate 404,123 of LR756409.1, read as the reverse complement.
TCTTTCTGTCTGTGTGAGGGTGTCAGAAGGCCTAGAACTGGAATTATAGACAGTTATGAACTGCAATGTGGGTTCTGGGAATTGAACACAGGTCCTCTGGAAGAGTAGCCCACAACTTAACAACTGAGCCACCTCTCAGCCCCAGTGATTTTTTTTTTCTTCTGATACAAGGTTTCCTAACCCTGGCTGACCTGGAACTTACTCTGTAGATCAGGCTGACCTGGAACTCACAGAGATCCACCTGCCTCTGCCTCTGGAGTGCTGGGATTAAAGGCGTTCTGGCTATGGTTTCATTTTAAGGAGGAATTTTCTCAATTGAGACTCCTTCCTCTCAGACCTTAGGTTGTGTCAAGTTGGCACAGAACTACCCAGCACAAACAATAAGCTCTCTTTAATGCTCAGCCATCTCTCTAGCCTCCAATACAACATTTTAAAAGAATGCTTTTAGTAGTTCATCCCTATAATCTCAAGAGTCTGAGGCAGGAGGCTTGCGAGTTTGTAGCCAACCTGTGTTACATATTGAATTATTATATATATATTGCACTTTTCTTGGAAAATAGAGGCAGGCAGAATTTTATAACTTCCAAGGCAGTCTAGACTACATAATGAGACCCTGCCTCAGAAAAAAGAAAAGAAAAGAAAAGAAAGAAAAAAGGATTCTGTGGTAGAGATCTGCACAGCTGTAAGAGTGGGCAGCTATCAGAAAGGTTAACAACAACAAATCTGCTTTATGGGTGGTGATGAACCCCACTCCTTAAGGACAGAAGTGTGTGTGTGTGTGTGGGGGGGGGTGTGTATTCATGCGCATATGTGCAGATTTGTGCTTTAGGACAGGGTACCTCGTACACGCTAGGCAACTGCTCTATTGAGCTATTTCTCTAGTCTTTTTTTTTTTTTTTAAAGATTTATTTTATTTTATTATATGTAAGTACACTGTAGCTGTCCTCAGACACTCCAGAAGAGGGAGCCAGATCTCGTTACAGATGGTTGTAAGCCACCATGTGGTTGCTGGGATTTGAACTTATCACCTTCGGAAGAGCATTCGGGTGCTCTTACCCGCTGAGCCATCTCACCAGCCCCCTTCTCTAGTCTTTTTATGTCTTTTTAAATATCTTTTCAGGACTGGGGATGAAATATAAATATTTTTAAGTCCATAGACTGAAGAAAGGGGTTGCTACAAATGATTTCATTTAATTTAGTTTAATTTTGTATGTATTTCTGTCTGTGTACCACTTATGCCTGGTGCCTGCAGAGGCCAGAAGAAGGTACTCGATCCCTGGAACTAGAGTTGCAGACAGTTGTGAGCTGCCATGTGGCTGCTGAGAATCAACATGGAGTCTTCTGGAAGAACAGCAAGTGTTCTTAACAAGCCGAGGCACAGCTGTGTCCAGAATTTGCTGTACGTTTGAGGCTAGCCTGGGCTACAGAAGTGTTCTTAACAGCTGAGGCACAGCTGTGTCCAGAATTTGCTGTACGTTTGAGGCTAGCCTGGGCTACAGAAGTGTTCTTAACAGCCGAGGCACAGCTGTGTCCAGAATTTGCTGTACGTTTGAGGCTAGCCTGAGCTACAGAATAAGATCTCATCGTCAACTGGCATGTTTATCAGTGTCTCAGTGAAGGAACGTCCTCCATGCTCCCTTGGGGGAAATGACTGATGGGTGGGCGGGTGAACTGAAACTCCCTTAATCTTCTCCAACATTCTTCTCTCCTCAGGTTTTTGGATTCTGCTCTCCATGTTATGAAATGACTTTCTGCTTCACTATGGTAAGTCTATTGAGTCCATGATTTACCCAGTCGTGAAGGAGACGAACGTGACATTCCCTCCCCGCCCCTCCTAGAGTTAGCACGTGATGCTTGGACCCTCTGAACACTATGCATAGATAGCTACAGCTGCATCTGAAACTCTTCTTCTCCAGCTCAGTACTTTTAGGATCCAGCCCCACACAATCTCTAAGTTTGTGCTGTATACACTCCAAAATTCTTTGCGAATCTCTGTACTCATGAGTCTTCTCTAGGCCTAGCTCTCATGCCTGTCACGATCGCCTTATGTCTGAGAGATCCACGCATATTAGCCTCCTCAGGCAAAGCTGACGCAGAACCTTCTAACCAGCCTCTTTGATGGAAAATCCGTGGCCTTTGCCAGCCAGTGAGATTTAGAAGGTTCTGGTCATAAAGCATTCAAGAGTCTATCCCAAAACCTTATTCTTAGGATATAAATAATAAACAAACCTCAGTTCATCTCCTCCAGGATTTCTCTAAGACCTAACTCACCAACCCACAGGACAGGCTTCAGCTACATCAGCTGGTAGCCTCAGGAGTATCTACTTGGGAGGAGCAGCCCTGTTCTTATTGGCCAAGCATTTAGAACTACCAGCTTCCCCGAGTTCTCCCTCTAAACTGGCCAGCACAGCCTGAGCATCCAGACCCCTCTAGAGTGTTTGGTTTCCTTTCCCTGCCATAATAGTGTGTGTCAACAAACACAGAATCTTCTGAAGTCCTCTCAAAGGCCTGGATTCCCTCTGAGGGAGCCAACTGAAGTAAACAGAGACACCAATTTGGCCAGTTACTAGGAGGTGATTTATTTTCTTTCTTTCTTTCTTTCTTTCTTTCTTTCTTTCTTTCTTTCTTTCTTTCTTTCTTTCTTTCTTTCTTTCTTTCTTTCTTTCTTTCTTTCATTTTTTAATTTTTTAGTACTAAGGAGGTGATTTTCAAGCCCAGTTAAGCCGGGTCCCTTTCTCAAAGTACTCATGATTGTAGTACGCATGCGCCGTCCCAGTCCGGGGAGCACTTGGAAGCCCAAGCATTACTGCAGCTATCCTCCATGGGTCTCCCTTCCCTGCCTCTGTGTCTCTGTCCTCACAGAGGGAAGGTCTGGCTGCTGAACATGCTTTCAGACACACCTGAGAGCCCCCTTACCAGCTTGTTACCATTAGCAGTCAAACTGGCAGGAGATGGGCTCCACCCCATTTTCGCCTTTCAGATTCCGTTTCTCTGTATCTGATCACATCCTTGCAGCAGAGATGTCTAAGGAATGTACCTTTTAGGTTTTTGGTCTCGAGGGGAAAGGCTCAGATTTGAGTGTCAACCTATCCCATTTACTTCCTTTGATTTTGCCACCAGACAGCCTGGGTTTGAATTCTGGCTCTGTGCATCTTTAGCTGTGAGATTTTGGGAAAACTATGTAGAGGCTAGAGGAATGAAGGAGCGTATTGTTCTTGCAGAGGACCCAAGTTCAATTCCTAGCCTCCACATCTGGCAACTCATCTGGGCTTTGTATTGGATCTGTAGGACAGGGATGTAACTTCAATGGCAGGGATCTGACATCCCTCTGACCTCCTTGGACAGACAGACAGACAGACAGACAGACACACACACACACACACGCACACACACATGCACACGTACACACATACACATACTACTACTACTACTTTAAAAATCAGATATTTTGGCCAGGTGTTGGGGAATACACCAGGAATCTCAGAACTTGTGAGGCTAAGGCAGAAGGATTCTAAGTTTGAGGATTTCCTGGGTTATACAGTGATTCTCTCTATTAATAAATAAAAGAAGCTCAGTGAGGTGGTGCATACCTTCAATCCCAGCACTCACAAGGCAATCTATACATAGCAAGTTCCAGAGCAGACCAGCCAGAACTACATAGTAAGACCTTGTCTTAACAAAACAAAAACAAAAAACAAAAAAAAGAAAGAGAGAGAGAGAGAAACAGAGAGAGAGAGAGAAAGGAAGAAAGAAAGAAAGAAAGAAAGAAAGAAAGAAAGAAAGAAAAAAAATTAATTCCAGGTGTGATAGTGCATGCTGATAGTCCTAGTACTCAGGGAGCAGAGGCAAGAGGATTGCTGCAAATTCAAGGCTGGCCAAGTCTACACAGCAAAACTCTATTTCAAATAAAATAAAAGAAAAAAAAAGAAGGAAGGAAGGAAAAAAAGAAGGAAGGAAGGAAGGAAAAAATGGTGGGGTGGGGGGCCAGTAGGATGGCTCAATGGGTAAAACGTGTTTGCCAAGGGATCCTGATGACTTGAGTCTGATCCTTTGCACCCAAACGCAAGGACAGGTGTGGTAGTCATTCCCACATTCCTGAGAAGAAATGGGAGGCAGAGCAAATAGACTTATCTGGGAGCTTTCGGGCAGTCTGGTGAGCATGGAATTCCCTGGAGCTAGACTCTGGCAACACAGCAGAACAACCAAAGAGAGAGGTTGCCTTAACAAGGTAGGAGAGACCTGGCTCCTGAACATTGCCCTCTGACCTCCACAGCATGCTGGGACACACACTCATCCACACTCACACACCATCGTATACAGAGGCAGTAATGATTAAGGCAGTGCTGCAGGTTTGTTACATTCATTTACATTTATTTATGTGCGTGAGTATTTTGCCTGCATGTGTACCAGTGCGTGCCTGGTGCCTATGAAGGCTAGAAAAAGAGCACAGAATCCCTGGAGATAGACTCTTGTAAGCTGTGATGTGGGTGCTAGGAACTGAACCCAGGTCTTCTGCAAGATCAGAAAGTGCTCTTCACTGCTAAACCATCTTTCCAGCACCTATAATTTTTATTAATTTATTTATTTATTTATTTAAGCTGGGTGGTGGTGCCTGTAATCCCAATGTTGTGAGGCAGAGGCATGTGGATCTCTGAATTCAAGGGCAGCCTGGTTTACAGAGCGAGTTTCAGGACAGCCAGGATAGCTTTCAGGAGTCAACTCTCTTCTACCTTGTTAAGGCTTTTCTCTCTGTCTCTCTCATAGGTTGTCCTGTGATGCTGTAGTTCTTTTCTAAAAAAAAAATATTTTTTTAAAGAAAAATTCTGGGTTGGAGAGATGGCTCAGCGGTTAAGAGCACTGACTGCTTTTCCAGAGGTCCTGAGTTCAATTCCCAACAACCACATGGTGGCTCACAAACATCTGTAATGGGATGCAATGCACTCTTCTGGTGTGTCTGAAGACAGCTATGGTGTACTCATATAAATAAAATAACTAAAGAAAAATACGGTGTACTCATATAACTAAATAAAATAAATAAATAAAAATTCTTCACACTGCTTGATTTACAGGGCTGAGTGGGTTAACAGCACACGTTAAGAACTTGGCACAGCATCTGACACAGAAAGTGCCCACTGAATGCTGGTTATTGTGACTACAATTATGTGATTACTTCCGTTATTGCCACTGTTAGAGTCTTTCCAGGAGGATGACAGCATGAATAACATACTGTTTATCTTCAAGGTGTTTATAACCTCATGAGAGAGGTGACATAAATAGCCAAGTGTGTCACGTTGCAGATTAAAACCAGAACAGCTGAAAAATACAAATCTGAAGCTCAAGAAATAGAGCTGGAGGGATGGAGATGTGGGATTTCTCAGTGGTTAAGAACACCTGCCGCTCTTCCACAAGACTAGAGTTTGAACCCAGCACGTCAAGTGTCAGGTGACTTACAGTTCCTGGGGATCCAGAGCCCTCACACACACACACACACACACACACACACACACACACGCACACGCACGCATGCAGACACCACCACCACCACCACCACTAAATAACAGTAGATTATTATTATTATTATTATTATTATTATTGATATAAAATAAAAAATAAATAGACCTGGACAGAAACTGATGGTCCAAGGAGGGGAAAAGCTGGGATGGCCTGTGGCCAGGGCTCAGAGGGCTAGCAAAGCAGGCAGACAGGCAGGCAGAGGTGAGGATCAGCAGTGAACTGATTCTGGTCCTCACAGGAAAAGGTTCCACAGTCACAGAGGCTGAAAAGTTGAACACAGAGGAAGTTGCTAGACATCAATGCTGTCCCTTGGGCAGTGTAGAGCACAGGAGGGGTAGGGAGAAAAACTTTGGGTAAGGCAACCTGTCTATCCTTTCTTTATAACGTCCCGAGGGTTTTCCAAGGAAGAAGGAGCGTGGTGGAGCTAACAGGAAGTGGTGTGGGCGTGGATACTAGCTTACACCCAGGACCACATCCTTCCTTTCTGCTGTGCCAGGTCTACACTCCTACCTCCCCAGCCTTGACTCAAATGTCACCTTTTTCTACCCAGTCTACCCTGCCTAATGGTCTCCTCCTCCAAGATATCAAAGCCCTAATCCCTGGGGCCTGTGAACATGTTATGTGACCTAGCAAAAGGGACTGCCACATAAACCAGGCATCTTGAGGTGGAAAGATTATTCTGGGTGGGTTTGGTACATGCCTATAATCCTGGCACTTGGGAGATGGAGTCAGTAGGATCAGGAATTCAAGGTCAGCCTCTGTTATATACTGGAGCAAGTTTGGAATTTGAAGCCAGCTTGGGCTACATAAGACCCTGTCTTAAAACATCCCTTCAGAGAAATTCTAGATTGTCTAGATGTATCAGAGGTAATCAAAAGGTTACATCCCTAACCATCCCGGAGGAATTGCAACAATATAACAGTAATCATAAAATTACACACATAACAACCAACATTTAGTGTGTTCCATCTGTGTCAAATATGGGCTGTGTTACTTCATTTAATTCTAACAACCCTGTGAACTGGGCAGTATTATAATATAGAACCTATTACAGATGAAAACCTGAGGCCCAGAGAGCTAAGGCACTCTTATTCTTTTTCTTTCCTTCCTCACCCCTCATTTTTGCTGTTGTTGGGACTGTAGCTCAGCTGATGGGTGCCTGTCTATCATGCCCAAAGCCCTGGATTTAATACAAATAAATAGTCAGAGGAAGAGGAGCATAACCTAAGGTCTGCAAGAGTTCTGTACAAGGGTGGTACACTCCAGTCATCCCAGCTTGATCCCAGCGAGGGCATCGGGGTCATCAATGCCTATATGGTGAGTTTGAGGCCAGCTTGGACTATAAGGACTATGAGATTTTGTTTTTCTTTCTTTCATACACATACATACCAAAAAAAAGTCTTGTAGGTAGGTAGGTAGGTAGGTAGGAAGGAAGGAAGGAGGGGGGAGGGAGGGGAGGAGGTAGGGAGGGAGGGAGGAAGGAAGGAAGGAAGGAAGGAAGGAAAGAAGGGGTAGAGTCAGAAAAAGATAGTAGAATTGTGGGCTAGAGAAAGAAGAGAAGCGGGTGTGGTGGAGCATGCCTTTAATCCCAGCACTTGGGAGGCAGAGGCAGGCGGATTTCTGAGTTCGAGGCCAGCCTGGTCTACAAAGTGAGTTCCAGGATAGCCAGGGCTATACAGAGAAACCCTGTCTCGAAAAACAAAAAAACAAACAAAAAAAAAAAGAGAGAGAAAGAAGAGAACCCAGGGAAAGAGTTGTATGAACAAGGAAAGTGTGTGTGTGTGTGTGTGTGTGTGTGTGTGTGTGTGTGTGAGAGAGAGAGAGAGAGAGAGAGAGAGAGAGAGAGAGACTCTGATTGAAAGATATTGTGATTTGAGGAATGAGGGCACAGATCAGAGGTAAAGAATTTACCAAGTATGTGTAAGGCCCTTAGTTCAAATCCCAGCACCTCAGAACCCCTGAAACCACGCTATTCTATTATTGGTGGTTAGAGGTGGAAACCTTAGCTAAGGGCACAGGTAAACCCGTAGACAGTGTACAAGGCAAGGAAAAAAGGTCCTGTCACCTCAGCTCAGAGCTCTGTAGACTGACTGATGGTCTTGAGATCACACACACACACACACACACACACACACACTCTTATGGGAATATTGATTTGTTGAGGCTTGTATTTTTCTGTTTATGAGGCAGTCCTTGCTATGTATCTCAGGCAGGCCTAGAACTTGCTGCATTGTCTGGGTGGGCCTCAGACTTGCAGTCATCCTCCTGACTCTGCTTCCTGAATGCTGGCATTCTATATGTGGCTCCACTGCACCTGGGTTTTGGGCAAGTATTTATCACAGTGACAGGAAACTCATATCAGCCACAGCTGCTGACTCTCCAATCTTGATCTGCTTTTCTCCTCAATACTTAAGTTTCTAATATGCTATATAATTTATTTTATTTACCTTGAATTGTCCCTCTCCATCCGCTAGTATACGAGCTCTATGATAACTATTCGTATATACAATATATTTATATTTTCTTCAGCCCTGTATCCCTGATGCATGGAGCTGTTCTTGGTGAATGGATGCTGTGTGACATATCAAGTGGGGGGCCGGAGCAGAAGCAAAGATGGCTGCAGCGTTTCTTTTCCTGGCATGCTATGGGTTCCTGAAACTTTACAGAATGGAACAAGGCTGGCCTTCGGAGCTGTTTGGGAGGCTCAGGCAGGAGGATCACAAGTTCAAGGCTTGCCTGGGCTACAGGGTAAGTTCAAAAGCTAGCCTGGGTGACTTAGCAAGACCCTGTCTCAAATCAAAATTGAAAACAAAACAAACAAAGAATTGGTGGTATAGCTCAGTGCTATAGTGTTTGCTTAGCATGCAGGAGGCTCTAGGTTCAATCCCCAGCAGAACTTTTGTTTGTTTGTTTGTGAGCTTTAGGGCAGCCTAATCTATGTAGTGAGACTATCTCAAAACAAACAGAGATCTCTGCCTCTGCCCTCTGCCTCTGCAGTACTGGAACCAAAGGCAAACCCTACTATATTCAGCTTAGTATCTTAATATACAATGCCCATCTTTTTCTTTTCCTTCCTTCCTTTCTTCTTTCCTTCCTTCCTTCCTTCCTTCCTTCCTTCCTTCCTTCCTTCCTTCCTTCCTTTTTTCTTCCTTCCTTTTTCTTTCTTTCTTTCTTGTTTGTTTGTTTTTGAGACAGGGTTTCTCTGTGTAGCCCTGGCTGTACTGGAAGTCTCTCCAGAGACCAGACTGTCCTAGAATTCAGAGATCTGCCCGCCTCCGCCTCTCAAGTGCTGAGATTAAGGCATGTGCCACGATAACCTAGCTAACTCCCCACCCTTTTAAGAAAATTGTGTTAGTTATAACCAATTTGGAAGATGTTGACAGACACAGATTTGGAAACAAGTCTCTAACCTTCATTACACCCCACACCAAATCAGGTGCAACCATTAATTCCAGTTTCTTATGTATCTGACAGGAGATCTTTACATAATTGTAGGAATTATCTAGCTACAGTTTTATTTTTGCCCCAAGGGCATCATATGATAGCTGCTTGCAGTGTTCAGTACTGTTAACTAGTTTATTATCTGGGCTGGATGGAATGGGACACGTACAGCTTGGGACAGGTGACTCTACATCATCACCCTGGGTGGATCATCTTCCCTTTTAGTGCTTAGGAACATCTCGGGCTGCCCTGCAGCAGTTGCCTTTCCCTGCTGGGGAATGAGGAGAATTTGGGCTTCTATGGCAGAATGATGCCCAGTAAGAATGGGTACAGTCTGACCTGCAGCAGGAAAGAGTGCTGTGGAGCAGACACTAGGGACATGGCCTGACTGTTAGGATCTCAAAGGGAGAGTTTCAAATATTTCCCCTGAGCCCTGGAGCCTCACCCTTGAGCAACTGAGTTAGAAGAGAACTCAAGCATCAGCAGTGTTTGTGTAAGGCTTCCTGCATGAACCTGGCCAGCCAGCCATCAAGTCAAAGTACACCAACCAGGTGTTGTGGTACACAACACCATCCCAGCACACAGTCTCAGCAGTAGGGAAGCAGAAACTGGAGGGTCACAGGTAGGGTCACACAGACAACACACACACACACACACACACACACACACACACACACACACACACGTCAGTCATTTAGACACCCCACTCAACAGCAAAACACAACCAACCAACCAACCAATCAAAACAGAACCAAAATCAAGTTAGACACACTCTAGAAAGAACCTAGAGATGTGAGCTCACTCCTGCTTCAAGTTCCTATCTCTGCAAATTCAGACAGGTCACGTGATGTCTGTGGACTTCACTGTCCAATTCTGATCCAGAGCCAATAATAGCCACTGGCTTGCATACCTCACAGGATTGTAATGAGGATCAAATGCGTAAGAGCCCTGGGAACTGCGAAGCCCTGTCTATACGGGAGGGGATAATCAGTCAGGTGCCTCGGCTCAGATTTCTTGGGTCAGCTTGATTCAGCTTGATTCAGCTGCAGCCACTACTCAGGCCCTGCCAGGGACTTTCTGTTTGGCTTTGGGCAAGTTTGGCATCCCGCTTTGAGAAAACATATTCGATGCCATACCTGCATATTTGGAAGACAGTGAAGAGGGATGGGGCAAGGAAACCATTTCCATTGCTCTTCTCATATAAATCTCAGAAAGTATGGCGCAGCTTTCTCTCCGCACAGCTCTGTCTCCTGTAGACACCTGCTAGGGTGGGAAGATAAAGTAGTGGCTTGAGGAAATGGATCTACGTGATCAATGGAACTAAGGATCGGTTGCTGTATTCATTCAGGGAAGGCCGGTGTAAACAGTATGAATCATCTCCCCTTGCTTGCAAGCAGAATGTGTTCTCTGAAAGTCAGATGTGAGGGGCCCTTCCCACAGAAACTTCCAGTTAACTTCTTGTGTAACTCGGACCTTGCTCGCAGGGAAGGCAGGGCAGCCCTGGTTGGCCCACTGAACATTCTCCCCTGACTGTCTGGGCCTGCAGTTAGTGTATAGCTGCGCTGGGTGCTGATATCAGGGATTTCTGAGGTGGTGCTGTCCTCTGGGTCTCAGGAATTGAAGGTCTCAAGTCATGTGACCTTTATTTTTCCCACTCTGGAAACCCTAAACACACTGCTCTTCTCAGCAAACACTTTCCTGCCTGAATGGTGAGTATTACTCTCCCTCCCTCCTGACACTCCACTTCCAAGGATCCTCGCCTGCCTCCCCTCAGCCTGAACGCTCAACCCTCCCCTGCCGGTTCTGTGTAATCCAGCTTCTTAGCATCTTTATAGGCTTTTGTCCTTTCCCATCACCATGATGTAAGTTTCACAGTGGTAAGGATTCTTTTCTGTCTGTCTTATCCCAAGCACCAGAGTGATTGGGGCGGAGCAGATGAGTAGAAACCTCCACGTCTTTGGTCTCAAGCTGTGAGTTTTGTGAGGGAAAACCAACAGGCATTTTATTCAGTGTATATAGCGAAGCTTAGCATAGGGCCTGGTCCAAAGTAAGTCCTTCACATGTGTGTTTATATGGTACGATTTTTTACTAACTGACTCCACAGACATGCTCATGGAGTGCAAAAGCACACATAGATATTAGCTGCAGACTTTTGCTAAATTAAAACTGCTGGAGACCAAGACATCTCTCGGAACTATTTGGGTTAAGTAACTTTGTACTCCATTCTATAGCTGTAGGCAGCTGTTCAAATGAATGAGGTGAAGGCTTTACTTTGTAACCACACTGGTCCTGAACTCTGAGTAATCCTACCACTTCAGTCTACAGAGGGCTGCGATTTCAGACCTGAGCCACCACACACCCCTAAGTGAAGGATGTAGAATTGAAGCAATTAAGGTGCAGAACTTATAGTGTAACCCTGCATATATAAAGTAAAATAAAATATTTGTATATGCCTATCCTAACCAAGTGTTCAACTGGGATAAAGTACTTCGGGGGGAACAGAGATGTGTTTTCAATTTTATTTCCCTCTTTCTTTTTGGACAATATGTTAACTTCTATAACTCTTGAAACTAAGAAAGATACATTATCCTCCCAATCGAAACAGATTGTTATTTTTATTTTAAATCAAATTATTTACTACTAGTAGTAGTAAAGACAGGATCTCTCCATGTAGCATTGACTGTCATGAACTGGCTATGTAGACCAGGCTGGCCTCAAACTCACAGAGCTCTGCCTGCCTTGCCTCTGCCTCTGCCTCTGCCTCCTGTTGCAGGTGTACACCACCATGCCTGGCCACGTTGTTATTTCTGTTGTTTCCATTGCTTTGTCCTACAGATCCAATACAAAGCCCAGAACGGTGCCATGGGGCTCCTATTCTTACCTGCATGGTGCCCGCCCTGGTGCCAACATGCCCGGCTTCCCCAAGTCCCTTCCTAGACTCCCTTTTGAGACAAGGTCTTATCTAGCCCAGGCTGGTTTCATATTTGCTATGTAGCAGATGATCACCTCAAATTCCTGATTCTCTCACCACTACCAAGCTCAGAGATTTTAGAAGCGCACAACCATACCCAGTTCTTGTTTTAGCAGGATATTGGCATGTGATGCAGGCTGCACTGGAATTTGCTATCTAGCCCAGACTGGCCTTGAACTCATGATCCTTCTGTCTCAACTTAAACCATGTGTGTACACTACCATCACTGGCTTCTTCACCAGGTCTCTTGAATGGAAGGTTCTAGTTTTATTATACCTTCACCTCTATCTAGGACAGTCCTATCTCCTACTTTGTCTTATTTTAGATGTTTCAAGAACTCAGACTTTTCCTGTCCCACAGGCCAATCGTGTGAAACCCTAGGGTCAAGAGACTCCTGCCTAATGTATGTGTGCGCAAGCAGGAAGACTGCCAAGGAAGACACAAAGTGATGTCCAGTGAGCTCTCAACTTTTATTGGTCCCTCAGTCCCCAGGGGCTCCCTCCTTCTCTGCCTCAGTGCCTCAGAACCCTGGTGTCATTAGTCTCGGACACCACTCTGCCATCCACGATCTTGCGGGTAGTTGTCTTCTGCACAGTTTGCATGGAGTTGCTGGAGTCCAGGGCATCGTTGAGACTGTAACAGGTGACCAAGCCTTAGTTATAAACAGCCCAGAACAGAGGGGAGACAGAGGATGTGGAAGAAGGGTTCCCTGAAGCCCTTCTTTACCCCCAAAGTCTCCTCAGCCATTTCTTCCAGAAAAGAGAAACTCAGTGTCATCCCATGGACAGCCAGGGGTAATACTTAATCATTTTTTTTCTCACTGGAGGGAGCCCATAACTCACTCACTTGAGGCCACTGGCTAGTGGTTACCAACAAACAGACCTTGGGACTTCCCAAAGCTCTGGGAGTGGAGAAAAGCCCCTCACCTGTGTGGTTAGCAGGGTACCACTCACCTGAAATCTTCTCCATCCTCCAGCAAGCGGCGGTAGGTGGCAATCTCTGCCTCAAGCTTCACCTTGATGTTCAACAGGGCTTCATATTCCTGGGTCTGGCGCTGCCCCTCTGCCCGAGTTTGTGCCAGCTCTGACTCCAGATGCAGAAGGACCCCATTGAGCTGCTCCATCTGTGCCTTGTATCGGGCCTCCACATCCCCGAGGCTGTTCTCCAAGTTGATGTTCTGCAGGACACAGAGATGGGAAAGTGAGTCTCTACTCCTAGCCCGCTCAACCCTTCTTTCTCTGAAAGGGTCTTGATGCCTCTTGTCTATCAAATGCTAGGCTACGGTATGGGAGCAATGGAAAAAATCAAATAGAAGTGATTCATCTTAGGGAATCTCTTGATTGGGAATGGGGGTGTGGAGGGGCTTAGGGATGAGACAGTTGGGGCTGAGGCCAAGTATCTGAGGTCTGGGCCTAGCAGAACTGCAGCAGGAGACTGGAGGACGCTCACCTGGTTTTTCATGGAGTCCAGGTCAATCTCCAAGGTCTGGAGGGTGCGTCTCAGCTCCGTGAGTGTGGTCTCAGCGTCCCTGATTTCGGCAGACTTGGTGGTGACAACTGTGGTACTCTCCTCAATCTGAAGGGTGAGGAGGGTCAGTCAGAACCCGCTGTCCTTGGCACCTACCCCTCACACAGATCTTACCTTAAGCGGAGTGGGGGCGGGCAGCTAGCCTTCCCTAGTTTGTACCTGCTGAGACCAGTACTTGTCCAGTTCCTCGCGGTTCTTCTGAGCCAGCGCTTCATATTGGGCGCGGATGTCCGCCATGATCTTGCTGAGGTCCTGAGATTTGGGGGCATCCACTTCCACAGTCAACCCAGAGCTGGCAATCTGGGCTTCCAGACCTTGGACTTCCTAAAGAAGGCAAAAATAAAGGGGTGGGGGCACCTAAAGTCAGAGCTCATCCCAGCCTGTCATTACTGATGGCCTTTTCTAGAAGGTGATGTTGAGTATAAAGGCAGAAGAGAGCAGAGGAAACCTTGACAAGCCCTAGATGTGGGCTTCTGCTGCAGCTGGGCGGGGGATGCCACTCCTTGAGCCTGAACCTGCCACTCAGTGGTGATCTCTCTCCTCGATTTAGCTGCTTCTTCCTTCCACAGATCTTACCTTAAGCTTCTTCCAGAAGGCCCACATCAGCACCAGCTCCTAAGACTGGCAGTCCCCACCTTTGTCTCCAATTCAGGGTCTTACTCACACAACTCTGTTTTACTAGAGTAAGACAAGATGGCATTGAACTCAATCCTCCTGTCTCAGCTTTCCAAGAGGTAGTGCTGCACAAGCCAGACCTTAACTGGCTTAACGTTATCTTGATCTCATAATGGTATAACTTGGATGAGCCCTAGAACATGTGTGAGCCAATGGCTCTGCTCTTAATCAAAACAGGCTAACAGCCCGGGCTGCGGCTTCCATGCGAGGCTGCTTTGGGGGAAGCCTGGCCCACCTAGTCTTGGCTCTTAGCTCCCAGGCCTGGTCAGTGGCTCCACTTACCTCCTCATGATTCTTCTTCATGAACAGAAGTTCCTCCTTGAGTGCCTCAATTTCTGTCTCCAGCTGCAGCCTTGTGATATTGGTGTCATCTACCACCTTGCGGAGTCCATGGATGTCGCTCTCCACAGACTGGCGCATGGCCAGTTCTGTCTCATACCTGAAGGAGTGGAGGTGATCAGAGGGCCTGAACCTTCTCAACCAGTGCCAGCTCCATAGACTAGCCTCGTGCCCACCACAAATAATCCCCTTAGCACAATTCTTGGCCTTGGAACTGGGCTATGCTTAAACTGGGCTGCACAGATGAAGAGCTAACTCAGTAGTCAATGGACCCTAACCTGAATAAGCTTCAGAAAGGAAGGAACCCCACTCTAATACAGTTCTGGGAGTAGGCCATTCTTAGCTCTAGCTGCAGCCCCGGACTTACTTGACTCTAAAGTCATCAGCGGCAAGGCGGGCATTGTCGATCTGCAGGACGATGCGGGCATTGTCCACAGAATTCGCAAAGATCTGGGTGGATTAAAGTGGAGAGAGTTGCTCTGAGAGTTCTGGGTCAAATGCGGGTGTGCGTGTGGGGAGAAGTGGGGGCGGGGTGGGTCTTGTGTTTCAGTGAATCCATTCCAGTCCAGGAACAGTCAGAGAGAGGTGTGTGTTTCTGCCGTCCCTTTCCACCTGAGCCTCCTCTCCCTTCCTGGATTCCTTGCCCCTCTGCCGGGGCCTGCACTATCTGGATTGCTTACAAAAGAGCAGCTTTCAACAAGATTTCTCTGATCCTCTCCTGGCATCTTCTCCAGGTGCACCTGCTAACCGCCTGACCTGGGATGCCCCCCCCCCCACTGGCCCCTCCTACAGGTAGGCTCCTGTTTACTCCTAGATGACTCAGCCTTAGCCACATCCGCTTAACCCTCTAACTGTCCCTACTGGAAAAGAAGCAGGTGGGTTCATTTTATGATTCCCCCCCCCCCCAATTCTGTTCTCTTCCCACTACACTGCTTGGGGTAAGCCGGCTCCCGTGTGTAGCCACTACGCTTGGAATTCCTACAGGTTGTGGGTGGGAATCTAGAGTATTCCTAACTCCATCCCATAGAGTGTATGTGTGTGTGTGGTGAATGTGGAAACAGTGGAGAGAGTCAACGGTCCACACCCTATTCAAGTTTGGAGGTGTGGGCACACTGGATGGACAGAACAGCCGGGGGCTACTGCCCCCCACCCCCTTAGGCCCCTTACCTGAGCCCTCAGGTCTTCGATGATCTTGAAGTAGTGGCCCCAGTCTCTGACGCCCTGGGGCCCCTTCTTCTCCAGATGTTCCCGGATTTTGCTCTCCAGTCTCCTGTTCTCAGTTTCCAGGCTCTTCACCTTGTCTAGGTAGCTGGCCAAGCGGTCGTTCAGGTCTTGCATGGTCTCCTTCTCGGTCTGGATTCCACCCATTCCCGCCAGGCCTGCGGACCCTACAGAGCCACCCCAGACGGAGCGGGACACGGATATCCGGGACCCGGAGCCCCCAGCACCTGCATAGACGCTGGCTGCGCTGCTGGCAGGCCGGACCCGCTGGCTGGGAGTCCGCACAGAGCCCAGGGACCGATAGTTGGTGGAGAAGGTGGTGGAGCGGGTGGTGAAGCTCATCTTGTCTGGAGAGGAGAGCGAAGCGAGAGACCAGGACAGGAATTCCGCCGCGGTGGGTAGCAGTCCTCGACCTGTTATTATATCGTCAAGGGAGGAGGTAGGGACCTCCCCCATCAGGCCACGCCCCCGCCACCAGAGCCGCAGGCGCCAGGATCGGGATTCCTGTGACCTACCGGGTCACAGCCCTTCTCCCCTTCTGCACACGCTCTCAGCATACCTGCCATCCTCACCGACACAAGGAGGGGGTGACTAATGGGTGCAAAAGGATAGCAGGTGGTGTTAGCCCCTGAGTGTCTGTTTTCAGGGCAGGAAATGGCGTTTTAAATATCCGTTTATGCCGGGCATGGTGGTGCAAGCCTTTAATCCCAGCACTTGGGAGGCAGAGGCAGGCGAATTTCTGAGTTCGAGGCCAGCCTGGTCTACAGAGTGAGTTCCAGGACAGCCAGGGCTACACAGAGAAACCTTGTCTCGAAAAAAAACCAATAAATAAATAAATAAATATCCGTTTACACAGACAGAAGAGGGGTTCACTAGGGTAAAGATTTTGGAACCCTGGGGAAAGAAAATTGGGAGCTCAAAAAGAGGAAGAGAAGAAACACGAACCTGAGCGCAGGTCTCTTAGTTTTCCCTGCTCTGGTCCCATGGTCGCAAGACACTGCTGTGGCTCCATAGGGAACCATGAAAGTACATATTCTCAAACGCGTGGGGACACATGTCCTCATTCAACTCATTCCCTGGAGGCTTTAGTGGGGTCTTTGTGATTATGTAGAAGAGGTATCCCTATGTCTGGACACCTACCATTTTCTTTCTTCTCCTCACTCTTTTTTTTTTTTTAGACAGGGTCTCATGTAGCTCGGGCTGGTCTTGAACTTTCCATGTAGCTGAGGATGGCCTTCAACTCCTGATCTTCCTGTCCCACTTTTGAAGTGCTGGGATCCCAGGCATGAGACTCCATTACTTTCAGGTTATAGGGTGCCGAGGGTCAAACCCAAAGCCTCATACTCCTCAGGTAGACCACATTACCAGTTGAGAACACAGCTAACCCAAGAGCACATAGATTTAACTAGTATTTGCTAGACATCTTCTAGTAGCTATGGGGACAGCAAGGAAGAGAGACCACTGTCCTTATTATAGATTGTACTGTGTCTGGACATGTTGGGATCTGAGTCCATAGACCAGATATGTAGAAACAGCCTACTAAGTTTGAACCAGATTGCCTGCCTCTCCATCCCCCACCTCAACCTCTGCCACCCCCTTGCATCTGCCCCCTTCTCCTGCTCCTCAGGCCTTTTCTTCGTTCCTTCCTGGTCAGTTTTTATAATGCTTTCTGGCTTTCCAGCTTGTTTCCTGAGGGAAAGAGCCCCCGCCAGCTGGATGACCACTCCTACTGAACGAGGTGGGAGAAACGCTGAGGTTGGAGTCGATCAGCACCAGGAGCCCGTTTTTCCTGCAGGACTTGGTGTTTGCTATACCTGTGGCCGTGCTCTTTGCTCTGGAGTGGACCTATTGATCCTTATCGAGCAGAGCGGCCAGCTGAACTGACTCTGTGTGAGTGTGCACATACAGAAAAGTAAAACCAGGAGGGAAAGGGGTCCTAGGAAGAGCCCAGGTCAGGATATAAGACGAGAGGGAAGGAAGCACAGGGCTGATGCACGCTGGGTGTCATGGATTCTTTGAAGCCTGCTTCCTTCTGGACTGGAAAACCTCAGAGACTCCGGGGGACTTGGCTGGGGAGGCTGGGTGTTGCCAGAGACAGCCAGGCAAATGGAATGCAAAATAACATACAAACAAATGCCCACTGGCTTTGCATAAAAGCTCCTTGGGAGGGGTGTGTTTGGAGATCCCTGCCAGTTAAAAGGCTTTCAGTTTTACAAACTCCCCCCCCCCCCAGTGCCACAACTGCTCTATTTTATAGAACTATACAATGAAGTGTACGGATTAAATGTTCCCTGGGCAACTTTTTGCTGTTTTTAAGCTTTATCCAACTTGGGTACTTTGCTGGTTGGATGACTTCAGAAAGTCACTAAACTGAACTTCAGTTTTGTTTTTCACTTCTAAGGGGTAGAAGAAAAAAAAAAAGAACCGTTTGTCTATCTTCTGGGAGGCAGTGCACGGGAATGTTAATACAGCACTCATTGCTGAAGAAATAGGAATTACTTATTGCAGAGTGAGGCCTCCCTCAGGAGGGGATGGGAAGGAGGCTTCAAGTCACATCGGGCCACTGGTAGACTTTCAGTTCTTTCAGTAATGACTAGAAGACCCTAGAACTCTTCTTTAAGCCCCTGGGTAGATCCTGCTCTGATCTTGCCACACCCCTGAAATGCTGCTGGTCCATCTGTGGTGGGAAGGTTTGCTGTGGGGCTGAAGAGCTGCAGTATCTCCTTATCTCACAGTTAACGTAGATGGTCGCATTCCTGACCTCTTGCGGCATCCGAGCAAATACCGACCTCCAGAGTCCAGTGCCAGCTTGCCCTTTTCCCAGCAGTTCCAGATTTTTCTGGAATCGGGCCTTAAAGCTCCGCCTGACAGGCTCTAGAAGGGTTGGGAAGAGTGGCGCGAGGGAATAGTTTCGATCCAAGATCCCCGAGGCTGGGCCTCGGGGCTGTGGGTGGCCAGGTGGAGAAGGGAATGGAGCAGCAGCGAAGCCAGGCCGGGGGATGGNTACTGAGAAGGGTGAGCTGGGCAGGTGGGGCACACCGTCAATCGCAGCACCTGGGAGGCAGAGGCAAGAGGACCAGACCTTCAAAACACATAGGGAATTTGAAGCCAGTCTCAGTTACCTGGATGACTGGTCTGGAGCATAAAGTGGATTGGGAAGACTGGAGAGAGCCTGGAGGATGGGGGAGGGGGAGCGGGGGGGGAGGGGGAGGGGGGGAAGCACAATGTGCAGCTTCGGGTGCTGCTGGGGAGAAACCTTCAGAGGTCTGTGGAGGTCTCCTCCCATCTGAAGTCCTAGGGCTGCAGGACAGAGTTGGGGTTCTAAGGACTCCATGCAGGCATGGTCCCCCAGAGTGGGAGGGTGGGGATGCAAGGATGCTTTCAGTACTACTGCCTCAGTTGTTCCTTTCGGAGGGAGGGCCCTTTCCCAGGGCTAATGGAAGAGGAAAACTCTACATCCCTGCTCAAGAGCCCCTGTGCCTGCCAGGGCTCTCCAGGTGCTAAAGCTGACACCCTAGAAACACCATGGCTCCTGCTTTCTACTCCAGCCTCCTTCCTTAGGGTGGCTTTGCCTGAGCTCTTCTTCCTTTCCTTCCCTTCCTGTTCTATCTTCAGGTGCAGGCCCCAGTACATTGGAGCCCCCTTCCTAGAGTCTGCCTAGGGGAGAATATTCACAGTCCCTCTTTTGTTTTTTAAACAGGGTCGCTCTGTGCAACTCTGGCTGTCCTGGAACTCACTATGTAGACCAGGTTAGCCTTGAACTCAGAGATCCACCTGCCCCCAACTCCTGAGTGTGCCAGGATTAAAAAACATGCACCGCCACACCAAGCGAATGACATGATCTTAAGCAAACAGCATTAGTTTTAGTTTCTTCAACAGTAGCAATGTAGGGCTAAGGGGTGTGGCACTAAGGTCAAGTCTACAGAAAAGAGGGTGAGACAGAGCAGTAGCCTGGCCAAGAATCTGTTCTAAAAACCACGTAGCCAATCTCCTGTGACCAATACCTTTTCTCTTCCTGCCTTTTGACTTGGCAGAGCTGCAAGTAGTGAGTGCTTAGAGAAATCTCCTTATAAGTACCTAGAAAACAAAGGCTGGAGGTTAGGGAAGCAGGCAGTGGCAGTAGGTGTGTAACTGACCTTCATGCAAACTGGAAAGAGGCAGCAGCGGCTACCCTACCCTTTGTGTCCTTGGTTGGGGTCCTGGATCCCTGCATAGCACCAAGCAGGGTCCTCTCTGGAGTCACTGGCTGAGAGGATTTAGGTAGAACATGAGTGTGAAAGGAAGGAAAAGAATGAGAGAGATGTCCAGTGAGATGGCACAGTCAGTAAAGGCTAAGCTAAGCCTCAAGGCATGAGTTCAATCCCTGGAACCCACATGGTAGAAGGAGCTAACAATCATCTTCCGACCCCCCACATGTGTGTGCACTCACAAATAAATATGGATAAGTATAAAAATGAACAAGCACCGGCCTGGTGTGCAGTTCTTTAATCCCAGCACAGAAAGACAGAGACAGGAGGATCTCTGTGAGTTCAAGGCTGGCCTGGCCCACATAGTAAGACACTATTTCAAAATAAACAAATACAGTTTTAATAAAATAAGGTTTCCAAGGGGATGGGGATGTGACTTTCTGGTGCAGTGCTTGCCTGATGTGCACAAGGCCCTAGGCTCCATCCCTAGTGTCACAACAGGACACAGCACTAGACTGTTGAGATGGAAACAGGAAGGGCACCTCACCCTGGGAGGTGGCAGGTTGAGTGGAAGGTTTCCCTAGCAAACATGGCAATGTACAGCAAGGCTGCTCATGTTGTGTTTTTTAAAAAAGAAAAAGAAGCCAGGGATATGTTTAATGGAGGTGCCCTATGGTTTGGGGAAAAGGGGTGCCTCTGCCAGCCTATGCTGAGGCATCCCTTCCCCCTGAGGTACCAGCCACAACTATATAGTATAGAATAGAGTTTATTCAGGCCATGGGAGGGGAGTTGAAGGGGTAGTAGAGACAGAGAAAGGGCGGGAGAGGGGCAGGAGAGAGGGAACTCTTAGCGTCTCCGGCCGGTACTTGTGTATCTCCACCCCCTCCCATTAACCCTCTCTTCCCTGTCTCATCCTTCTCCCATTCTCGTTCGCTCACTCCTTCCCCGTTCGTCGGGAAAAATATTACTCAGTCCGTGTGGACCGACAACGGTCCGTTAACACTCCACCTCGGATCTTCCTTACGATTGTCGAGTCGGTAATGAGAAAGTCCAGAAACACTGCCACTCTTTATGGTTCTGTGGTGAGAAGGCCAGAGGCAGTGGAAATTGGTAGCAGCGACCACTGAGCCCAGCGAAGAGTCTTGAGGAAGTGACACTTAAACTGAAACAGGAGCACCCATTGCATTGTGGGTGGCAGAGCTGGGACTCATAGGTAACCTGCCATGTCCCTCCCTCCCCTCCCGTGGGAAGCATGAGGGAGGTGTGTGAAAGGCAACCAGAAGGCCTCAGTGGAAAGCTGGTGAGGAGAGTGGAGTTCCAGATACCTGAGGTTGACACGAAGATGGCACCAGCTGTGTGAAAAACAAGGGAAGGAACCAGATACGGTGGTGCTTGTCCCCAATCCCAGCACTCAGAAAGCAGAGGCATGTGAATCTCTGTGTGTTCAAGGAGAGCCTGGTCTACAGAGTGAGTTTCAGGACAGCCAAGCCTACACAGAGAGAATCTGATTAAACAAAAGCAAGCAAGCAAACAAGCAAACAAACAAACAAACAAATAAGTAAAAGTATAAGCAAGAAAAGGCTGGGTATATTGGCTCATCTTTATAATTTTAGCACAGGAGTGGGTGAGGAGGTTCATGAGTTCAAGGCCAGCCTCTACTACATAGCAAGTTTGAGACTAGCCTAGATTACAGGAGACTGTTTAAAAACAAAACAAAACCAAGTAAAGGAGCTAGAGATATGACTCAGTGGTTAAGAGCAGTGACTGCTCTTTCAGAGGACCCAGGTTCAATTCCCAGCACCCATACAGCAGCTCACAACTGTCTATAGCTCCAGTTGCAGGGGATTTGACACCTTCACGGAAGCACACATGCAGGCAAAACACCAATGCACATAAAAATATATAAGTAAATAGATTTAAAAAAAACCCAAGTCTAAACAAAAAGCAGCTCTGCTATGGGAAGTTGGAGGGGAGATGGGGAAGGTGGATCATCAGAGGAGTCTGGATCTGAACATGGATGACTGAAGCTCATGGAAGGGACACTGTTATGTAGCCCAGGCTGGCCCATTTCTGCCTCCAAGAGCTGGGACTGTTGGTGTGTACTCATCCGGCTTGGCTTAAGCTTAGAGCCAGTTTCTGATCTACTTCTCCTCCTCCTCAGTCTCTTCTTCTAAAATTTATTTTATTTATTTATGAAGTAGTTTCGATCCATAGTAAAAATTGGCATGGGACTTACTACACAACCCAGCTGGTCTCAAACTTGAGGCAATTCTCCTGCCTCAGTCTCTCAGGTGCTACAATTATAGCTTGACCCTCCGTGCCAGCTTATATCTCTTCCGTGATTTGCCCACTCAAAGCTCTTGCCCATCACAGAAAATTATGGGCTTAAAATTATGAAAATTTGAGACTTTAAATATATATGTGTGTTATATGTACCTATAATGTTGTATGTGTATATATTAACATGTTTATATTTAAATTCTCCATTACATATGATTTGCAATGTCCTTTTTTCTTTTTCTTTCTTCTCTTATTTTTTGTCTGTTTTGTTATGTTTTCAAGATAGGTTCTGATTATGTAGCCCTGGCTGTCCTGGGACTCAGAGTTCCCTGTCTGTGCAGCCCACTGGGATTAAACATCTACAATATTATGCTTGGCTTCTTTCTTCAAAATTTTTTATTATATTAAGTGTCTCTCTCTCTCTTTCTCTTACTCTCTCTTTGGCTGTCTCTCTCTCTTATGTGCACACAGTGTGTCTGTGTGTATGCTTATACATGTGTGTCTGTACATGTGTGAGTGTGTGTGTATGTCTGTGTCTGTGCATGTATATGTGTGTGTATGTCTGTGTGTACATGTATCTGTGTGTGTCTGTGTATACATGTGTCTGTGTGTGTGTGTCTGTCTGTGCATGTGTACGTGTGTATGTGTGTGTGTCTGTGCATGTGTGTGTGTGCACACATGTGATGGGCACATTCTACGGATCACCTATGGAGTTTGAGGACAGCTTTCATGAGTCAGTTCTCTCCTTTCACCATGTGGGTCATTGGGGATCAAATCAGACATCAGACTGGAGCCAAGCACTGTTACTGTTGACCCATCTTGCTAGCCCAAACTTTTCTTCTCCTAGCAAGGTCTTTTAATGAGATGTTCTTAATACTTTGTTGTTGCTTTAGTTTTTTTGAGACAAGGCTGGCCTTGGATTAGCTGTGTAGCTGAGGATGACCTTGAACTTCTAATCCTCCTCCTTTCCACTTCTACTACCACAACACCTACCTCTTAAAACAACAGGAGCCCACAATGAGCATGTGTGGTACATCAGGCACAGCCCTTTACAGACATCACACTGCTTAGTCTCAAGCAGTTCAGGAAGGCAGGTTCTTGTGTCTGAGCTTCAGGCAATGCCAGGCTTCTGGCTTCAGAGGCAGGCGATGCTGATGCTGCCTGCCAGGCAGGGATTAATGAGGCGGTCTTTAGCTGGTGTTACTTAGCTATTCAGTTTGGAACCTATTTAGTTAGGGTTTCTCTTGCTGTGATAAAACAGCAGGATCAAAAGCAACTTGGGGAGGAAAGATTTCTTTTATCTTACAAGTCCACATTTCCACATTCCTGCAGTCCATCATCAAAGGAAGTCGGAGCAGGAACTCAAAGCAGGAACCTGGAGGCAGGTACTGAAACAGAAGCCCATGAAGGAATGGTCCTTACTCACTAGCTCCTCATGGCTTGCTCAGCCTGCTCTCTTGTACGATCTAGGACCACCTGTCCTGGGATGGTACCAACCACTGTGGGTGGGGGGCCTTTCCACATCAATCATTGCTTATGAGGATACCCTACAGGCTTGCCTACAGGCCAGTCTTAAGGAGGCATTTTCTCAATTAAGATTTTCTCTTCCCAGGTATATTTGGGTTTGTGTCAGGTAGGTAAAAGCCCCCACCACAGCACCTGCAGATTTGAGGTGAGATATAAAGGTGACCACTGAGATGGATGGGCAGCTGCCATGAATGTTCTGAGAGGTTGGCTACCCAGGGATTACCCAGAAGAAAAGAGATAGAGGCAGATTCAAATACTGTGGTGGAATTCCCTGTGTTAGCAGTACATCTCAGAGTTCCAAAGGGCACAAAGGGCACTATTAAGAATGATGGTTGTGGGGCTAGAAAGATGGCTCAGCGGTTAAGAGCACTGACTACTCTTTTGAAGGTCCTGAGTTCAAATCCCAGCAACCCTACATGGTGGATCCCAACCATTCGTAATGAGATCTGCGCCCTCTTCTGGTGTGTCTAAAGACAGCTACAGTGTACTTACATAGAATAAATAAATCAGTCTTTGGGCTGGAGTGAGCAGGGCCAGAGTGTGCAGAGTTCCTGAGTTCAAATCCCAGCAACCACATGATGGCTCACAACCCCCTGTACAGCTACAGTGTACTCATATACATAAAAATAAATACATAAATAAATCTTTAAAAAAAAGAAAAAAGAATGATGGTTGAGGTGGAGAGATGGCTCAGTGGTTAAGAGGACTGGCTGTCATTCCAGAGGACCTGGGTTCGGTTCCTGGGTCTCATGTACTGGCTCATAACCATCAATTCTAGTTCCAGGAGATCTGATACCTTTTTCCGGACTTTAATGACACCAGATACCCACTTGCTGGACTTGCATAATACAGGCCAGACACTCACGCACTTAAGATAAAACAATAAAAAAAAAACCCAAAAAACAAAACAAAACACAACCAACTTTTTTTTTTTTTTTCAAGACAGAATTTCTCTGTGTAGCCCTGGCTGTTTTGGAACTCACTTTGTATACCAGGCTGGCCTCGAACTCAGAAATTCACTTGCCTCTGCCTCCCAAGTGCTGAGACAAAAAGGAAGAGGTCAGCCAGGTGTGGTGGCATACGCCTTTAATCCCAGTACTCGGGAGGCAGAGGCAGGTGGATTTCTGAGTTCGAGGCCAGCCTGGTCTAAAAAGTGAGTTCCAGGACAGCCAGGGCTACACAGAGAAACCCTGTCTCGAAAAACAAACAAAAACAAACAACCAAAAAAATATAAAGGCATGTGCCACCACTGCCTGAAAAATAAAATCTTAAAAAAGAATTGATGGTGGCAGCCATGGGGACCTGCTTGGGTAAGAGTTCATGATTTGGTGACAGGAAAATGCAGTGTAGATTCAGATCCTTCATACCAGCTAAGAAGGCCCCTCTTTAGGGCTTTGTTGGTTTTCCTTACTAAATGATATCCATCACACTCCCTTCTCTGCAGTTAGAGCAGTTCCTCATTCTTCCTTCCCTCTGACACAGAAGTCGGAAGGCCTCTTATCTTAGGCAGTGTCTGTCTCTGGTCTCAGTTGAGAAAGCACACACAAGGCTTGAGGAGGGACACAATGTTTCTCTAAAATGGGTGGCCCCTCCTCAGCTGGCTCCCACTTGGCCACAAGGGGGTGCTGGGTCAGAGCAGGCCTCGGTGGCACACATGTGGCACACATGCTGGCAGCAGAGCCTTGGGGCTGGGTATGGCCCCACCCCTTGTTCAGGACCTTTGCTCCCAGCCCTCACTGCTCTGGCCCTAGTTGCCATAGCAATCTTTAGTTTGTATAAACAGAGTCGTCCTCCTGGTGTCCAGGTAACTGACACCTAAGTGTCTCCCCAGGGATAGACTGGAAATTCAGTGTCCAGCCCCTAAACTTACCTCAGGGGAGGCCAGAGGAGGGTGAATCATTGCATTTTGGTCCTTGACCATTTTTGGTCTTGTCCTGCTGCCCCTCACCCAACCTGTGTCCTCCTAGAGTTGGGAAGGGCTGAAGAGAAGGCCTGGGACTCACTTGGGGGGGCCATTAGCACATGTAGTGTGTGTGTGTGTGTGTGTGTGTGTGTGTGTGTGTGTGTGTGTAGGGGGTTGGCTTTTGCCCTGCTACCCAGAGACTTAGCTGCCATTCCTGGGATCTGAGAGAATCAGTCATTGATCATTTCTTCCCTATTCTCCACACTCATGGATCCGGCAGAGAACAGGACCTGTCTGGGTGGAACCACTCTGCCCAGCAGAACAGGGCAGTATCCTCAGGAAGGTGCTACAGTTTGCAGTGGGAGAGCTGTGGGCATAGAACCCCAGACCCCGCTCGAACCCTGACCGCTTTTCATGGCACGAGTTGCTTCTCAAAGTCCTGGGCTCCTTACACGAAGATAAAGAAAATAATACTGAACTCCCAAGGTCATTGTGAGGATCCGATGGGGGCGGGGGGGAAATGTCCACAGTCCACACACGGACTGGAGTTACAGCCAGGGTGCTTAGCTATACCCATAGCGAGAGAAATCCAGTCCAGGGATGAAACAGAGGCCTGTTGGGAGGCTTCTCTCTGGATGCTGGGGGGAGGAGGGCTGCCATATTGTGTTCATTCAGCAAATGTTTGCTGAATGCAGGGTGTGTGGAGCTGGCAGGGAGAGTCAGGCTTCAGCAGCAGGTGCAGGTGGCCAAGAGGCACAGGAAAAGGGAGGGCACAGCCCTGGGAGGCGGGCTCAGTGTGGCAGCCAGTGCCAGGTGGGCAAGACTCAGCCTCAGGGGACAGATGAGAGCTGTGACCTTTATTCAGAAGGTGATGGGAAGCTGGGGCTTGGGAATGGCAGGATCAAAGCAGTGTTTGTAGAAGATTGGCCAGCCTGCGTGCTGGCAGAGGACTACTCAGATCGAGTGGGGGAGGAGACAGGAACATTTCCTTACCTGGCAAGGGAAAGTGTGGTTACCAGAGGTCAGTGATGTCATTGATACCACCTGCAGAGGGGGCGATTTGCACGTCTCCCTGACAGGTCTCAGTTGCCTGTGAGGAGGGAGGGGAGCTTGGCAGGGGGCTGGGGAATTTCTCAGGGACACCAGGAACCAGAGAACAGAGCCTCCTTTTTCTCCCCTGTCCCTTTCCAGGTCTGCTTAGGGTGGAGGCGTGACAGGGGGCACAGGCCTGGCAGTAGGTTGGTTGTCTCTTTGTTTCTCAACCCTGCTCTGGTCTCCTAAGTTGGATCTGAGGTTTTGAAACTCATAGAAAGAGAAACCGTTGGGCCCCATTTACAACTGGTTGTCAACTTGAGGTCTCAGAACAGAGGGGAAATGGAGTGTTGTGCCTTGCTTTTAGGGCTGGCTGGTAAGACTCTAGGCCCCTAGCCTTCATGAGAATCAATCACCTAGATGTGCAGAGAGGCAGATCCCCTCTGTTCCCATTCCACTTCAGAATGACCACACATCCGGGAGTGAGTCAGGTGTGCCTCAGGCCCCAGCCCTGGGTTCTGACTCAGCCGGAGCTCTTGGAACCTCTGGAGAGCCTGGGAGATAAGGTTTATGGCTCTGGCTTGGGTAAGGCCATACAGGCCACCCATCTGCATTCCACTGGGGAGAGAGGGGGAAGGCTCACTCAGGCTTCCCCAGGAATTCAGACTGTCTGACAGCTCTGTTTTCAGAAGCCCATTAAACATCTCAGCTTCTGGAGGTCATAGCTGCATGCTCAGGCCCTGTCCTGTGGAGGCTTGTTTTGCCCACTATGTGTTTGGCAGCTGGGCAGCCTGATCCCGACGGGGGTGGGGGTGGGGAGGGAAGGAGGGAGAGAGAGAGAGAGGGAGAGGGAAGGAGAGAGGGGAAGGAGGAGAGCGGGAGAGGGAGAGATATTGATTGATTGATTCTTGGTTAGAAGGGCCTTTCTTCATTCTAGCCTTTTGCTCTTTTTTGTTTTTTGTTTTTTGTTTTTTTTTTTGGTTTTTCGAGACAGGGTTTCTCTGTGTAGCCCTGGCTGTCCTAGAACTCACTTTGTAGACCAGGTTGGCCTCGAACTCAGAAATCCGCCTGCCTCTGCCTCGAGTGCTGGGATTAAGGCGTGTGTGCCACCACGCCCAGCTCTTTTGCTCCTTTTTGATGCTTAGCAAGAGAAAGAGTTCTGTTTGAGGTCTCAGGCTGTCAGTGTACTGAGAAAGTGAGTTGAGGCAGACTAGCCTGGATCTTTTTAAGTGAGGGAGGGAGACAGGAGAGTGGGGCCAAGAAAATTCTTTGTTTCTTTCTTTTTTGAAACAGGGTTTCTCTGTGTAGAACTCGCTCTGTAGACCTTGGTGGCCTCAAATTTAGAGATCTGCCTGCCTCTGCCTCCCATTAAATTAAAGGTGTGCAGCACCATCCCTCAACTGAGGAAACCTTTTAATTGTGTACTTTATTTTACACAAGAGAGAACATAGGCAACAGGCCCAAACCAAAGCTGATGCCTTCCTCATGCTGTCTGTTGTAGATCAGAAAGAAGTAGCTTGTTCCATGTAACTCAGCAACTCAGAGACTCACTGGCACGGGAACTCAGCTTAGTCCGGTCCCAAGTGGAATTTTCTTGCTAGTTTACATTGTTTTAGATTAAGACAATTCTCAAAACAAAAAAATTTACTGAATTTTGTTTATTAGAAAATACGCCCCCCCCCCCAGGTGCGTTTGTTGGTTTTTGAGAGTCTCACTAGGAGGCCTCGGACTAGGTCTGGCACTCTCTCTGTATACCAGGCTGGCCGGTGCCTCCCTAATGTTGGGATTAAAGGCATATTCCACTACCCTGGCATTATATTTTAATTAAATAATTTAATTAGTGAATGTGTGTGTCCACAGGGACACAACATGGTGTGCTGGTGAAGGACTAAGGACAACTTGGGGAACAACTTTTTTTCCCCTACTATTTGTGTCCCAGGGATCAAACTCAGGTCTTCAGGCTCCATGGTGGCAATGCCTTTACCTGCTGAGTCATCTTCTTGACCGGAATTTTGTTTAATTTGAGTCATAACTTTCCCAAAACAAATGGATTTTGGCCACAAATCCTAGTGTTCTTTGGAAGTGTGTGGTGGGTGGATTGGCAGATGTAAGAGGAAGTGAAGACAGCTGGCCTGGGGATGAGTGGGGGGAAAGGTGGCTTATCTATGCTTAGGGCTCCCCCACCCCACCCCAGTCTCTGGACACCACTTCTCAGAGATGCTGGCTGGTCAGAGTCTGGGTGCTGAGAGATCCAGAGAAGAGAAAACCCAACTGTGGTGTTGGAGGGGGAGCCAGAGAGAGGGATAGGGAGAGGGGAAGGGGAGGAGAAGGAGGGGAAGAGAGGGAAAGGGGGAGGGGGAGAGAGAGA